>CAUYLG010015780.1:0-29407 GCA_963573385.1 Cacajao melanocephalus | reverse complement strand
CGGATCCTGAGGATGCTTAGACCCAGGGGTCATCATCTCTAGCCTTTTGGACATTAAGAGGGCAAGCAAAAATATTGCATCCCAGATGGATTTTGCATATGGTTTTGTTTTTGGGTTGTTTTTTTTTTTTTTTTTTTTTTTTGAGATGGAGTCTCACCCTGTCACCCAGGCTGGAGTGCAGTGGTGAAATCTCAACTCAATGCAACCTCTTCCTCCTGGGTTCAAGCAATTCTCCAGCCTCAGCCACTTGAGTAGGGAGGATTATAGGCACACACCACCACGCCATGTTAATTTTTTGTATTTTTAGTAAAGACAGGGTTTCACCATGTTTCTCAGGCTGGTCTCAAACTCCTGGGCTCAAGTGATACTCCCGCCTCGGCCTCCCAAAGTGCTGGTATTGTAAGTGTGAGCCACTGCGCCCGGTCCCAATGAGCAGTCCTTTCTAAAATACATTTGACTGCCCTGACACAGGGTCCATGGAGAGGGCTTCTGAGCAGCTTCATCCCCTGCTGCCCCTTTAAAATGTCTTCAGTGGGAAAATCACAGCTGTGCTTCCCACATAGACCTTCCATCAGTGAGGCTCAGAGTTTCAAGATTGCTTTTACTGGAATACATTCAGTTGTCAATGTCTGGGTTTTCCTTTTTTCATTAAGAATTCTAGACAGAACAGAATTTTTTTTTTTTTTTTTTTTTTTTTTTTTGAGATGAAGTCTCGCTCTGTAGCCCAGGCTGGAGTGGCACAATCTTGGCTCACTGCAACCTCCACCTCCCGGGTTCAAGCCATTCTTCTGCCTCAGCCTCCAGAATAGGTGAGACTACAGGCATGCACCACCACACCCAGCTAATTTTTGTGTTTTTGGTAGAGACAGGGTTTCACCATGTTGGCCAGGCTGGTCTCGAACCCTTGACCTCGTGATCCACCTGCCTCAGCCTCCCAAAGTGCTGGGATTACAGGCATGAGCCACTGTGCCTGGCCATATGTATATATATTTAGAGACAGAGTGTTGTTCTTGTTGCCCAGGCTAGAGTGCAATGATGTGATCTCGGCTCACTGCAACCTCCAGCCCCCTGGTTCAAGTAGTTCTCCCGCCTCAGCCTCCTGAGTAGCTGGCATTACAGGCATGTGCCACCATGCCTGGCTAATTTTGTTTTTTTTAGTAGAGATAGGGTTTCTCCATGTTGGTCAGGCTAGTCTTGGACTCGAACATAAAGTGATTCACTGTCCTTGGCCTCCCAAAGTGCTGGGATTACAGGCGTGAGCCACCGGCCCGGCCAAGAACAGAAAAATTTAAAATCAGAAAACTTAGTTAGCTTTCAGTAGTAATATGTTATTTTTTAAATTACATTAAGGCCAGTCGCCATGGCTCACACCTGAAATCCCAGCACTTTGGGAGGCCAAGGCAGGAGGATCACTTAAGTCCAGGAGTTTGAGACCAACTTGGGCAATATAATGAGAGCCTGTCCCTCAAGAAAATTAAAAATTATGTGGTCATGGTGGTGTGTACCTATAGTCCCAGCTGCTTTGAGAGGCTGAGGCAGGAGTATTGCTTAAGCCCTGGAGTGCAAGGCTGCAGTGAGCTATGATTGTGCCACTGCACTCCAGTCTGGGCAATAAAATGAGACCCCCCATCTCTAAAAAACTTAATAAAAATATTCAGAAAAATTTTAAATCGTAATTCTTGATTTTAGAATAATATTCAAATAATATCGTATTGAGGACTAGCTACGAGTCAGTTCATGACCAAATTCACTAAATGCTCTTGAAAAAACAATTCAGGTAAAGAAGATGAGATTCTCACCATCTCCCCGAGGGCCATGTTTGTTTCATCCAAAGGCCACACCTTTCTAGCAGCAGGTATGTGGCTGTAACTTACTTTATGCATTTTCATGGAGTTCAAATGTTTAGAAATTGAATAATTCAAAGGTCCTTATAGAATTCATTCTTTCAAATAATTTTTTTTTTTTTTGAGACAGAGTCTTGCTCTTGTTGCCCAGGCTGGAGTGCAGTGGCATGACCTCTGCTCACTGCAACCTCCGCCTCCTGGGTTCAAGCGATTCTCCTGCCTCAGCCTCCCAAGTAACTTGGATTCCAGGTGTGCACCACCATGCCCAGCTAATTTTTATATTTTTAGTAGAGACAGGGTTTCACCATGTTGGCCAGGCTGATTTCAAACTCCTGACCTCAGGTGATCCGCCCACCTTGGCCTCCCAAAGTGCTGGCATGAGCCTCTGCACCTGGCCACTTTCAAATAAATTCTAAGGCACAGTACGTAGTGACAAGTTTTGCTTCCAGTGTCCCCTCACGTCACCATATCTAAATCCCGGATACCCTTGCCCTCCACCCCTGTGCTTTGTCTGCCCTGCTCGCTGTGGCCCTGACGGGCCCTGCTCCTCCCAGCTCAGAGTCACCTCCACTGCAGGCCCTTGCCCAGGGCATTCCTCTTCCCCAGAGACCATCTTGGTGCCCTCCTTTGCCTCCTCTGTGCCTTTGCTCAATGTCACTTTGTTGATGCAGCCTTTAAATAGGGTAATTGGTCATCCTATTTATAACAACGGCTCCCTTCCATACACACACTCTCACTCACTCCCAAGCCTCCTCACCTTGTACCATTCTCCCCATTTCATTTCTCACCTCCTGACACTAAGGCCAGAGGACCCTGGCAGACGGGAGGCGGGGACTGCTGAGTGAGGAGAGTCTGAGGGTGGCCAAGTGGGCAGCACCCACGAGGAACACTGCTGGCAAACTCTAACTTAATGCAGAACTCTGCCTCGCAGACTTTTCACAGATTGAACTGCGCATTCTTGCACATTTATCTGGGGATCCAGAACTTCTGAAGTTATTCCAGGAATCTGAAAGAGATGATGTATTTTCTACTCTGACTTCACAGTGGTAAGATATATGAGCTCACAATACTATCAGATCTACAGGAAGGCCAACATGATTTTAAAATCCTGAAATTATTCCAAGGCTGCTTTCATAAGACATAAATTATATTTTTTGTGTGTCTAGTAATTAATCATTTTGAGAAGAAGAGTAGGTAAGTAGGATGCCATGAGTTACCTAATTATGAAAGAAGTGATGGTTCTTCTCCGCTAAAAAAGAAGTCATTCCTAGAGAATGTAATAGAAAAGATAAAATAACCCACGAGTCCCGCATCCTGCAGGCGAGCACCACGGAAAGAGTGAGCCAGTCGGTGCTGGCTGTGACCCGCTGCCCTTGGAGGAGAGCTGCGCACTCAGCCCCACCCTGTCTGTTGGCCAGGGTGTCTTGAGCTGCGGGTGAAAGACCCTGCCTGCGTGGCTTATGCTCACAGAGAATTCCAGAGGCAGGTGGGCTCGGGTTTTGTTGGGCAGCTTGGCAGTGTCGTCCAAGGCTCATCCTTCTGCATCTTTATTCTCAGAATGATGGCTTCTCTTCCTCCTGGTGGAATACCCACTCCATGCTCCAAAGCAGGAGGGAGAGGCAGGTGCAAAGCTCTCCTCTCACCCTGCTCCTCTGCCCAGGGAAGTCCAGGTGCTCTTGGGGAGCCTGGTGCAGACAACAGCTACACCCCACTTTCTAGAGCAGGTCATGCAGCTGCACCAGCTGCAAGAAAGGTGGAGAGATTACACTCCAGAAAAAAGGAGAAGAGGATTATTGTGCTTAGCTTATACATCACAGGTGTTCACCAGGCCAGCCGCATCAGTGCCCCTTTGAGGAAGGGGAGGGGGCAGGGTGCGCTATTGGAAGGTGCTTGCGTCGGAGTCACTGTCCCCTCAGCAGCTGCAGGTGCCACCTCCCCATCACCTTGGGCTTCTCCTCCTCCCCCTGCAGTCCCCTCACCCCTCCCTACGCTTCCCTTCCCAACTCATATCCTGCCACCTGTTCACCCTCAGGACGTCACACAGAAAGGCTGCCCAGCACCCGCGGGGTGGGAGAGGAGGAGGCGGATCGTGGGGATCCCTCAGGGTGGAAGTCAGAGGGGAGAAGTCAGAGGAGCAGAGTCCTAGGTGGGTGGCGGGTCTGTTCTTCAGCCCTTGACTAGGCCAGCCCCCTGCATTCTCAAGCCCCTGCACTCCCCTCCTCATGCACCCGTCTCTGTCTCTGTCTTTGCTAAAGCCGGGGGGCCTGCGAGAGCTCTGGCTGCTGTCCAGCCTGGTTGCCACCCACTCTCCTGGTACTCCCTCTTTGGCCACCCTGGCTGGGCCTGAGCACACCAGTTACCCACCTCACTTGGGCCTTTCCTGCCCTAGGGCTCAGGAAGCTCTTTCCCCAAATGTCTGTGTGTCTCCCTCCCCAACCTCATCCAAGTGGGCCCTGCGGCCATCTCCTCAGGGACCTCCCCTGACCTCCCTACCCTGAAGTTCCACATGGCACCGCTCCTCTCTGGTCTGTTGCACATTTCCATGTATTGCTCTGCTGTTCAACCTGCTGCAGCATCAGCGCCCAGGGGCTGAGACCTCATCCCCTCTGGTCCCTACAGTGCTCCACAAAGGGTGGGGACTCACAAAGATTTGTCAAATCAATGAATGAATAGTATAGAACTCAAATTTGCATTTGAATCAGAAAAACATCTCCAAAAAGGCTACCACTGCAAGACTCTTCCTTGAATGACAAAATTCAGGAAGGAATGTTTTATGTAATGGGAGCAGAGGATTGAGAATGTTACTATACACTAAGCTGGACTTTAGAGTAGCTGTGAAATTGTGTTTATGATGACAGCAGGGAAAGTGACAAAAGCAAAAAGTAATGAAGGGTTTGCCCAGCACGGGAAGAGGCACTGTACCGGGTGGACATGACACGCACAGCACGAGGTGGGGTCCAGGCACCAGGAGCCAAGGCCAGCTCTTGAGCGCCGGAGTCCTGCCTCCCACCCGTATCCAGGGTGTCCTCTTGTCGTTCTCTCCTGTGCTCTGCCCTCCTCCTCAGACCCTGCATCTAACCCTCTGTGACCCTGTCCTTTCACGAGTGGCCTCCACCCCAGTCGGACCCTAGGACCCCAAGCTCTCCACCTCTGAATGCCCAGATCTGCACCAGGTCCTCGCTGGCCTCACTCCCAGCTCTGCCACTGGCCCTCCTCCTGGCATCTCTGTCCAGGTTTGTCACTTAGCCAGTCTTGCCTGCACCCCACTGAGCTGCAACAGTGCTGAGACCCAGTCAGCTCCGACTCCTCCTGGGCACTCAGGAAAGGCCCCAGAATGGAGCCCAGGTCACACACAGACACATTGTCCTCTCCTCTCGGCAGGAATGGATCCCAGGTGAATGAGGATACACACAGACACATTCTCCTCTCCACTTGGTGGGGATGGAGTCCAGGTCACACACAGACCCATTCTCCTTTCTGCTCAGTGGGGATAGACCACAGGTGAATGAGGGCACACCGAGACCCATTCTCCTCTTTGCTCAGCGTGGATGGACCCCAGGTGAATGACACACACAGACCCCTTCTCCTCTGCGCTCAGCAGGGTGGGATCCCAGGTGAATGACACACAGAGACCCCTTCTCCTTTCCACTCAGCCCCATCAGCCGCCCCCTTAGGAAGCTGTGCTCCTCTGACTTCTCCCAGCTCTCTGGTTTGCAGCACTGAGTGATCGCCATGAGTCACTTGCTCATCTCTTACCCTGGCTCAGGTGCTGGAGGAAGTTACAGGGTGGTGGCAGCTGAGTCCACTAGAAATCAGGTCATCTGGCCTGAGAGAAGTCCTTAATGTTCTCGACTTCCTGTCTTGTCTTGCTGCTCCAGACTTTTTTGATCTCCCACAACTAACTACTATTCTCTCTTAATCTCCAAAGAGAACCTCCCTTCTTATTTAAATGACAAAGAAGAAAGCCTAAGACGGGGCTCCAGAACTCCCTTCCACCCTGCCTCGGTGTCTCCATGTGCCCTCCTCCCCTCTCCAATGGCTCCTGTCTCAAAGGAGGGAGCTTCTCTATCTCCAGGATAAGGACTGTGCAGGGCACATCTCCGGGAGAGGCTGCGTGTCTGGACCTCGGTGTACCTCTTCCTCCTACAGTCATACAGTGCACAGCCAGCCTACCCTTACATGGCGGCCTTCATACATATTCCTTTTATTTTCCATTTTTACTCTAGTGTTGTTCATATATCCTTGTTGATTTCCTCTTTCTCCTCTACTGGGGGACAACAAACCTGCTTAGGATTGCCTTAAATATAACTGTAGAGAGAGGTCCTATCTTCAGCCTGGTTGAAGACTTCATTATTGCTTAGCTGCAAAAGAAATCTACACTTACTTCCTCTACTTTCTCTCTGCCAGCTCTTTCTTGCTTCTTAAAACAAACTCTCATTTTTACCCACATACCCTTTTCTTTGTATTTGAAGCCCGGAACTCCTCACATCTAAGACAATGATTGCCTTCAGGATGTGCCTAGCCCCGAGGTCGAGGGCCAGCAACAGCAGCGAGGGCCCCACCCCAGCCAGGGACAAGTCAGAAGCTCTACAGGACCTTCGTGGGTGTGCAGCATCCCTGGCCCCTGCCTGTCTCCATGCTTTCTCCTGGGGGCAGAGCTCTCACCATCTTTTAAAATCAAGATATAATTCATAGACCATAAAATTCACTCTTTTGAAGTTACAATTGACCTGGCATAGTGGCTCATGCCCATAATCCCAGCATTTTGGGAGGCCCAGAGGGGAGGATCACTTAAGGCCAGGAATTTGAGACCAGCCTGTGCAACATTGTAAGACTCCCATCTCTACAAAAAAAATTTTTTTTAAAAATTAGCCAGATGAAGTGGCACACACCTGTCCTGTAGTCCTGGCTGCTTGGGAGGCTAAGGAGAGAGGATTGCTTGAGCCCAGGCTGAGGCTCCAGTGAGCTATGATTGCACCACTACATGCCAGCCTCGATGACAGAGCAAGACCCTGTCTCTCAAAACATAAAGTTACAATCACCACTGTCTAATTCCAGAACATTTCCATCACCCCGAAAAGAAACCTCATGCCCCTTAACCCCTACTCCCAACTCACCCTGCCTCCCGGCCCTAGAAACCACTCGTCTACTTTTCATCTCTAGATTTACGTCTTTTGGACATTTCACATTAATGAAATTGCACAACATGGAACCTTTTATATCTGGCTTCTTCTACTGAGCATAGTATTTTCAAGGTTTATCCATGCTGTAGGAGGTAACAGTACTTTATTCCTTTATATGGCTGAAAAATATTCTATTATATGGAATAATATATTCTATATATGTCAATATAAATAAGCAAATAATCTATTCATCAAATGTCATTCAATGGACATTTGGGTTGTTTCTACTTTTTTCAATTATGAACAATGCATTATGCACATTCATATACAGGTCTGGTTTTTGCTTTGGCTTTGATTTTTTGTTTGTTTGTTTGTTTTATTGAGACAGGACCACACTCTGTCGCCTAGGCTGGAGAGCAGAGGTGCGATCTCGGTTCACTACAACCTTCGCGTCCTGGGTTCCTGGGTTCAAATGATTCCCGAGTAGCTGAGACCACAGGCACATGCCACCACCCCTGGCTAGATTTGCTTTTTTTTTTTCTTTTTCTTTTTGGTAGAGACAGTGTCTTGCTGTGTTGCCTAGGCTGGTCTCAAACTCCTGGGCTCAAGTGATCTTCCTGCCTCAGCCTCCCAAAGTGCTGGGATTACATGTGTGACTACCATGCCCAATCTGTGTGCAAGTTCTTGTGCAGAAATACATTTAAATTTCTCCTGAGTATATACCTAGGAGTACACATGTTAAGTCATAAAATAATTCTGTTTTACTTTTTTTCATTGTGGTAAAATACCCATCATGTAAAATTTACCATCTTAATTAATTAGAATGTGCAGTTCAGTGGTACCCATGTTTAACTTTTCAATGACCTGCTAAGCAATTTTCAAAAAATGCTGTACCATTTTACACTCCTACAGGTGTATAGGGTTCAAGTTTCTTCGCATTCTCACCAATACTGTGTATTACCTTTTTTCTTCTAGCCATCCTGGTGAGTGTGAAGTGATATCTCACTGAGCTTCCCATTTCCTTGATGGGGATGGATGTTGAGCACGTTTTGTGGGCTTGCCATTTACTCTCTGTCCCTGCCCCTCCTCGACCCTGAACACAGGTGCACCCTGGGGTGTTTTACTTGCCTGCTTTTCTCTGTGTTCCTCCTCCTAGAAAGTGTCCTTTTTTCTCACTTTTGCTTTCCTTCTAGTTAGGCTATAAGACAATATAGAATTTTTCAAGTGTGTCATAAATTAATAACACCCTGCCCTCTCCCCAGAGATATGAAAAGTCTTAGAAGATGGTTTTAGTTCAGGCAGGAAGACTGTTTTGCTTCTTGGTGAACCTTTGCGTTTTGTTGCCACCTCCGTGCTTGGATGGAACAGGTGTCTTGGATTTCCTCCTTAGAATGTGTGAGAGGATCTCTCTGCAATTCAAGGCGCGTGTTTGTAATTAGATCACAAGCATGTTACTTTGTTCAATGGGCCCAATGCTACTCTGGCGGTTGCTAGCCAAGTATTACAGCAAAGCATTTTTGTCAAAGTAATGGGTAAAGGATATGGGTAAAGTAGTGCCAAGAGGGAAATGTGTAGCATGAAATGCTTACATTGGAAATCAGGAAAGATCTCAGGTCAATAAGTTTCTATCTCTAGAAACTTGAAGAAGAGCAAAAAAACCCAAAGCAAGCAGAAGGAATGAAATCACAAAGAGTGGAAATCAATGAAATTGACAATAGGAAAACAATAGAGGAAAGCAATGAAAAAAACTGGTTCTTTGAAAAATCAGCAAAATTGATAAACTCTAGCAAGGCTGACAAAAAGTTAAAATAGATAATGTAAATCATCAATATCAGGAGTGAAACGGAATATCACTGTAGATTCTGCAGGCATCAAAAGGATAAAAACGGAATACAATAACAATTTAACAATTTAGAAGAAATGGACCCATTTCTTGAAAACCACAAACTACCAAATAAGATGAAATAGATCACTTAAATGTCCCTATAAGTATTAAAGAAATTGAGTTTGTCACTTAAAACTTCCTGAAAAGGAAACCCTCAGGCTCAGATGACTTCACTGAATAGTTTTTTTTTTTTTGAGACAAAGTCTCACTCTGTCCCCCAGGCTGGAGTGCAGTGGCACAGTCTCGGCTCACTGCAACCTCCGCTCCTGGGTTCAACAGATACTCCTGCCTCAGCCTCCCAAGTAGCTGGGATTACAGGCATGCGCCACCACAGCTGGCTAATTTTTGTATTTTTAGTAGAGACAGGGTTTCACCATGTTGTCCAGAATGGTCTCGAGCTCCTGACCTCGAGTAATCTACCTCCCTTGGCCTCCAAAGTGCTGGGACTACAGGCGTGAGCCACCGCACCCGGACCCAGTAGCATATGCCATCCCCCTAATATCAGGAACAATTTATTAATATTGCATATTGAAGTTCTAGCCACTGTACAGGATAAAAAAGGGAAATGGCATATAGATTGGAAAGGAGGGAATGAAACTGTCTTTGCAGTTGACATGATTTGTCTATGTGGAAAATCCCAAGGAATAGACAAAAATAATTGTTTTTAACTCTTAGAACTAATAAGTGAGTTCTCAAAATCACACAAAAATTGGTCACATTTCTATAAATTGGCAATGAACATGCAGAAATGACAATTAAACACACAATGCCATTAATAATCACTCCAAAGATGGCCAGGCACGGTGGCTTACACCTGTAATCCCAGCACTTTGGGAGGCCAAGGCAGGTGGATCATGTGAGGTCAGGAGTTCAATATCAGCCTGGCCAATGTGATGAAACCCCATCTTTACTAAAAATACAAAAAAATTAGCCAGTTGTAGTGGTAGGCGCCTATAATCCCAACTACTTGGGAGGCTGAGGCAGGAGAATCACTTGAACCCGAGAGACAGAGGTTGCAGTGAGCCCAGATTGCGCCACTGCACTCCAGCCTGGATAACAAGAGCGAAACTTCGTCTCAAAAAAAAAAAAATCACTCCAAATATAATAAAATACTTAAATTTCAGTTAAGATATACAAGATCTGTATGCCTAAAAATATAAAATACTGATGAGAGGAATCAAATAATTCAAGAGAAATACATTTGTAGTATAGAAGACTCAACATACAAATAATGTCAACTCTCCCAAATTGATCCATAGGTTTATAGTGCAGTTCCTATTATACCCAAATAAGGTTTTTGTAGACATAGACAAGCTTAGTCTAAAATGTATATGAAAAGGCACGGGGCTTAGAATAACTAAAACAGTTTTGAAGAAGAATAAAATGGGAGGAATCACTCCACCTGATAGTAAAACTTTATATATGGTGCTGACAGAAGGATAGGTACCAGATCAATGGAACAGAAAAGAGAAGCCAGAAATAGACCCACACAAATATGCTTAACTGGTTTTTGACAAAGGTGTAATGTATTAGACAGGAAATAATTCTCTTCAGATTTGTGTCAAGCCGAGCACTCATAAAGCCAACTTGAAAAGTTCATATCTACATTGGATATTGCATATGTCTTCCCTATATTTTATTAGCTTGTATTAGTTCTTGAGAGAAGTTCAAAAATAAGAAGCTTTTGATATTTGCATGGTGATTGCTTCTAATTCCCTGTCAGCAATAGTAATCCAGCATTTGTGACTTATACTATAATTAGTTGCTGTGGAAATAATTTTTATGTTCCATACAGAGGACTAGAATAGCACATGGTAAAAAAGCAGCAAGATCAAATACACTCTTAAAAATGTTTGTTTCATGTAAATGCCTTATTGTTTGAAACACAAAAAGAAAAAAGGCAATTTGATGTTATATTCTGAAATATTGAGTAACATTTTCAAAGAATAACGATTTCCTTGAAAATCCTTTAAGCTTACATAAATGGAGTTTGAAAGAAATCAACTATAAAGCCACAATTTGAGAGATGGGTGCCTGAGACCCAAGGAGCTCGGATTTGCCCAGGAAATGCACATCAGATAGGACCATGCCTCAGACAGCTCCAGCAGCTTCACACACACACACACACACACACACACACACACACATGCATGCACACAAGCAAAAGACACAGCCATTATGCACTGTGGGGTCCAGCACATGCCATTGAGGCGTCTTCTTCAAGGAACCATCATGTCTTTGGCTCATTAGGTGATTTCCTAAAAGTTTTATAAAATGCAAATAAAAAACAATTCTTATCAGCTGTGCATTCAACTCAGCATTTTCAGACTGAAACTTAGAAGAATTTTTAACTGCAGAACATGTTCATTTTTTTCTTTTGCTTAAGATTTCTTTGGAGTGTTTCTCTGAGACTGTCTCTACTTGCAGATGACATGATTATCAATGTAGAAAATTTCAAGGAATATACAGAAAAAGTACAGGCAAGTGTGGAAGATAGTATTGCTGTCTGTGGCTCCTTGTCCAGGGAAGATGGTGCTTCCCTACCTGGTAGGTGTCAGACTTGGCCATGTGACTTGCCAATGGAACATGAGTAAAAGTGACATGTCACTCCTAGACAAGACTTTAAGAGCCTGCACGGCTGGGCACGGTGGCTCACACCTGTAATCCCAGCACTTTGGGAGGCTAAGATGGGCAGATCCCGAGGTCAGGAGTTCGAGACCAGCCTGGCCAATATGATGAAACCTCATCTCTACTAAAAAATACAAAAATTAGCTGGGTGTGGTGGCAGGCACCTATAATCCCAGCTATTCGGAAGGCTAAGGCAGAAGATTTACTTGAACCCAGGAGGTGGAGGTTGCAGTGAGCCGAAATCGTGCCACTGCACTCCAGCCTGGGCAACAGAGCAAGACTCTGACTCATAAACACACACACACACACACACACACACACACACACACACACACAAAGAGCCTGCATGTGGTTCCTCTTCATTTTTTTCCCTCTATGACAACTGTGGGTAAAATTTTTGATAGAGGTTGCTCCATCATCTTGCATTGTAAATGGTGGACCAACCTGTGATGGGATGTGGTGAGGGTGAGAAATAAACTATTCTTCCTGTAAGGCAGTGAGATTTTGGAGTGACTTCTCATGGTAGCATAACCTGGCCTATCGTGGCACCTGCAGGAACTGTGCTGTAAGACACTATAACAAATCCTGAAATGTGAGGCACTGGCTTCAGGGCCAGGGCAGGCAGTGAGGAGATGTTTATTGAAGGATGAAGGATGGTAGTTGGTAAACAGTATAATGTTTGGTAAAACTGTCACCTGTGATAACTTGCAAGGCAAATAATATCCCTAAGGAGCCTCTGGCTTTAGGCAGAGATGGGCCAACAGAATGCTAGAACATGCTTTGATTGCTATGTCTACATGTGACAAGGTACTATAAGAAAGAGACAAACTCAGAAAAGAATTCGCCTATGTACAAGTAGGAATGAAAGTAAAGAATGAGATTCCTGAAAGTTGGAGTCTTGCACATTTAAATATATCAATGATTCTCATCTCAACCCATAAAAGAAAATCTGAAAAGGCCTGGTAGCAACAAAGGCCAATTAAAACACACAAATCAAAGATGTGGCCTCAATTCCTACTGCCAACACACCGGAAAGAATTAGAGGTACCCCAAAATCCTTACAGTTGGGCAACATAGCTCTGGTAAAAAGAGAGTAAAAAACAGGGTAAAAGTTTGTGGCTCTCCCATATGCTCCTGATAAACTCAAGGTACCTGCAGTGAAGTCCAGACAAAGGATACGTTTCTCCAAATGAACTGTGGGTGTGTCTGTTGGTGCATAGATAGAGCTGACTAAAGTCGAAGAGGTAAGAAGCTGGTCACATTTATAAGAGTTGCAGTGCTCAAAGAGTCACCGATCTGGGCTCAGAGAGACTGGTTACCTGAAATTTAAAGCAACTCTTGGGCTCCAGGTCGTCTATAGGCAGGAAACAGTCTGGGAAATCATGCTCATTTCCCAAGGAAAGCAAATTCTTCACTGCTCTCTTACACATAACCAAGAAGGGTAAAGGAAAAGGAAGTCCCAGAAAGGGGAGCAAAAGGCCATGGAGAACAATGGACTAAAAAGATACTCTCAAGGGAGCAGGTTAAGGGCCTAATCAAGGACCTTTTCCCAAGCCTAGAGAAGACCTCCCTCAATACCTATCCGGTGAGGATTCAGAGCTGCTATGGGCCAGTGACTGCTGTGTGTCTCCCATTCTTCCTCTTTCCAAATGGAGTGTTTATCATGGTTGTCCTGTCCCCGTCCCACCATTGCATAGCACATTTATGGAGTGACAGATAGACTTGCCCTCTTAGTTCATTAGTCTCCAGATCAAAGGGGCCACATTATGTCCTGATATAAGGATGATCACAAAATCCTGGACTTAGCCTGCTGCCCTGATCAGATGGAATTTTGGATTGTCACCCTTGGTGAGGGGATGAATATATTCTGTGTGTACAAGGGGAAGGAAAGCAAATATTTGTAATCAGAAAGGTCCGAAATAGACTATATTATTATTCAAAAATATTTATTATCCCTCCCTAAAGGAAGAATATACTTCTTTGACCCACTGACTCAGGGTTAGCCATGTGGCTTGCTTCAGCCAATGATATGAATGGAAATGATCTGTGTCACTACTGTATAGAAAACTTAAGAGCCAACACATGGTTCCCATTTTATCTTCTGCCATGACAACCATCAGTGTCTCAAATGTAGTCTGGGCCACAGTCCTGAGTCACAGAAAGCGATGACATGGAGCAGAGCTGCAGTGGACTCACGATGGACATGTTGCATGAGTAAGAAGCCCTGGTTTGTGTAAGCCTCTGAGCATAACTTAGCCTGTCCTTATTGTATAGCAAAGGTGCAACTATTTGTTTTGTCGGTATTTGGGTATGTCTCCTTTAAAAATGAAATCAAATCCCACGTTCTGTCTGCTTCATCAATGAGTTTTACTGGGCATCTGAGTCAGCAGATACGTGTTGCAGAGAATATGTGCCCTCTAGGTACTCTAGGCTGACTTTCAGAGGCTACCTGAGAAGTCTTCTGCCTGGAAGGCCAATAACAGCTTTGGAGGGGAGCTCTGTTGGAACACCACTAATGGGTGCAGGAAAGTCCCTTTGTGACCTTGTGGTTTGGGATCCTGGGTCACACTGCCACATAACAGAGAGCCAAGTTTGCAGGCCACTTGCCCGTGCAAGGCAGCATGACTCCCCTACATCTTTCCCTTATGCATACCCCATCCTATACTGGATTAGATATTCCGAAACATGGGTCAGAAGGATTAATTTCTAGTTAAGCTGGAAAAAAAAAAAAACCATGAGGCATTTGCTGTAACTCTAACAATCAAACCAAGATGAATAAACTATAAAATCAGTTTTCTAAACTTCCCAGAGAGCTGGGATACAGCTAAGTGAACAGAACTCCAGAAAGTGATGAGCCTTTCATAGAAAAGAAAAAAACATGGATTTTCTCATTCCTGGGGAAGAGGAGGAGGAGGAGGAATCTTCTATAAATGAGGGAAGGAGAAACCATTTGAACTTTTAATTAACATGTGGGTTGGTGTGACAGATTAGAATTCTAAAGAGCTCCAGCTCCAGAGCACATCATTCATCAGCTTGTCCACAAGTCTTTCCAGAGTGTCTAGAGACAGGCGTCAAAGCTGGGGGCAGGGTAGGAAAGCTGAGATAAATCAACTAAGGTATTTCAGACCTTTAGCTGCAGAGGGTTGGAGTAGGGCAGAAAAACTGAGAGAAACTCCTCCAGACCTTTTGGAAGGGAACAAATCAAGGTGCAGAAACCTGGGATGGGATGGGACTAGAGGGCAAAGTGAACTTTCTAGCAAACCAAAAAGCTGGCAGCTGGTCTGAAATGCATGGGTCTCCTATTATCTGAAAAACTGACAGCTAAGCTATGAAGCTCCAAGAAATCCTGCAATTGTGCTGTTCTTAGACTCCAGACCCCGTAAAAGAGAAATTTCTGATCCCACTCACAAAACGTTTCAAACCAGTAGTGAACTGAATAAAACTAGAGTTGCAGTGAAATCCAGACCCAGCCCAGTTATGGGTCAAATTGACTTTGTTTCCAACTCTAGTGGCTTGACATAAGAAGCTGTGTGTTCTTTTTAGGAAATAAATGTTTACTTCAGTCTCTACTATTCTTTTATGCAAAATGTCTGGTATATAATAATTTTTCTAAATTGTGAGACCTAAGAAGAAGGAAGAACATGTGACTGTAACCAAGAGAATAAGTAGCCAATGGAAATCAACCAAAGAGATGGCCCAGGTATTGGGACTGTCAGAAGAGACTTTTTAAAATTATGATTAAAATGCTAATATACCTTAGATGAATAGATTATATGTGTTAAGAGATGACAGATTTCAATAGAGATGTGAAAACTCCAGAAAGGAAACAGATTGGAAGAGATGAAAAATACCACATCAAAAAAGAAGCCGGGCACAATGGCTGACACCTGTAATCCTAACACTTTGGAAGGCCAAGGCAGGTGGATCACTTGAGGTCAGGAGTTTGAAACCAGTCTGGCCAACATGAGGAAACCCCATCTCTACTAAAAAAAAAAAAATAGCCATGCATGGTGGCAGACACCTATAATCCCAGCTACTGGGGAGGCCGAGGCAGGAGAATTGCTTGAACTCAGGAGACAAAGGTTACAGTGAGCCAATATTGCACCATTGCACACTCCAGCCTGGGTGACATAGACTCAATCTAAAAAAAAAAAAAAAAAAAAAAAAAGAGAACTAAAGAACTCATTAAATCAGCTTCACAGCAGATAAGATTTCACCATAGGAAAGAATCCGTGAACCTGAAGACAGGCCAATAGAAAGTGTCCAAAATGAGGTACAAAGAAAAAAAAAAGTGGAAGCCTTCCTCCCAGTAATCCAAAATCTATGCAACAATATCAATGGATTAACCTATGTATATTTGGCATCTCACAAGCAGAAGAGAGAGAGAGAATAAGGTAAAAGAAATATTGGATGGTATAATGGCTGAGAATTTTCCAAAATTGATTAAAGGTATCCATCTACATATCCAAAAAGCCCAGCAAATCCCAAATGGGTCAAATGCAAAGAACACAGCACACTAGACAGTGTAAAATCAAGCTAATGAAAACCAAGATAAAATCTTGAAAGCCATCTGAGGACAAAAGACACATTATGGGTATACAAAGGAACAACAATACAAATTATGGCTGACTTTTTACCAGGCACAGTGGAGGCCAGAAGATGATGGAATAACATCCTTCAAGTGCTGTAACACTTAGAGAATGTAGAATATAGAATTCTGTATCCAGAAAATTGTCTTTTAAAAGTTAATGCAAAAGAGACATTTTCAGATATGTAAAATCCGAAGGAATTCGTCTCAGTAGACCTGCACTACTAGAATGGCAAAAGAGGTTGTTCGGGCTGAAGAGAAATTATACCACATGAAACCTTGGATCTTCAGGAAGGAAGAGCACCAGAATGAGTAAGTATTAGGGTAAATATTTTTTTAATTTTATCTTTATTTTACATAGTTTATTTTATGTATTTTAATATAGTTCTATATGAAGTTTATGTATAGTTCTGAATTGTTCAAAAGACTATTAGCAGGCTGGGCACAGTGGCTCATGCCTGTAATCCCAGCACTTTCAGAAGCCAAGGTGGGAGGATCACTTGAGTCCAGGAGTTCAAGACTAGCCTTGGAAACATGAAAAAACCCCATCTCTACAAAACATAAAAAATTAGCTGGGCATGGCGTATATGCCTGCAAGTGCAGGATACTTGGGAAGCTGAGCGAGGAGGATCAGCTGAGCCCAAGAGGTCAAGGCTGCAGTGAGCTGCGATTGTACCATTGCACTCCAGACTGGGTGACAGAGTGAGAACCTGTCTCAAAAAAGACTATTAATTTTTTTTCTTTTTTTGAGATGGAGTCTTGCTCTGTCACCCAGGCCGGAGTGCAATGGCGTGATCTCAGCTCACTGCAACCTGTGCCTCCCAGGTTCAAGCGATTCTCCTGCCTCAGTCTCCCAAGTAGCTGGGGATTACAGGCATGTGTCACCATGCCCAGCTAATTTTTTGCATTTTTAGTAGAGATTTCACCATGTTGGCCAGGCTGGTCTCAAACTCCTGACCTCAGGTGATCCACCCCGCTTGGCCTCCCAAAATGCTGGACTTACAGGCATGACCCACCCTGCCTCGACTTTTTTTTTTTTTTTAAAGATTTACAGCATAGATAGAAGTAAAATGTAAGACATCAAAAGTACAGAGGGGAGAGGAGAATTATACTATTATAAGGTACTTACACTGTCCCTGAAATATTATAATGGCATTTAAAATAGATTGTAATGACTTAAAGATACATATTATAATTTCTAAGGCAACCTCTAAAACAATACCAAAAGAAGTCTAGCTAAAATATCAATGAAGGAGATGAAATGGAATATTTAATAAAAAATGTGATTTTCCCAAAATAACCAGGAAAGGAGAAACAGAACAAAATGCAGATGGGATAAGTAAAAGATAATAAAAAGAGGGAGAAGGCTGGGCACGGTGGCTCACGCCTGTAATCCCAGTACTTGGGAGGCCGAGGCAGGTGGATCACCTGAGGTTGGGAGTTTGAGACCAGCCTGGCCAACATGGAGAAACCCTGTCTCGACTAAAAATGTGAAAAATTCACCAGGCGTGGTGGTGCATGCCTGTAATCCCAGCTACCTGGGAGGCTGAGGCAGGAGAATCGCTTGAACCTGAGAGGCGGAGGTTGCAGTTGCAGTGAGCCGAGATTGTGCCATTGCACTCCAGCCTGGGCAACAAGAACAAAACTCTGTCTTAAAAATATATGTATATGGATGCAAGACTCAATTATAATGCTGTTTATGAGAGACCGATCAATATAAATGTGTAGCCAGGTTGAAAATAAAAGGATAAGGAAAAATATGCCACACAAACACCATGCATAAGAAAGTCAATTACTAGATTAGTATCAGTGTAAACTGCAAGACAAAAAGTGTTGCTGGAGATAAAAAGGGACGTTTCAAAATGATAAAAGGGCCAATTCATCAAGAAGATATAGTAATCCTAAATTTTAATGCATCCATTAAAACAACTTTAAAGTACCTCAAGCAAAAATTGACGGAATGAAAGAATAAAATAGAATTTTCATTTCATTCAATCATTCATTCCCTGAAAAAGTCTCATTGCTTTTCTCAGAAGGGGAATTTCTATTTAAATAAAGTTTAATAAATGTGCCATTAAGATGCCATATTGTATTATTTTGATTATTGCTCTTTTAGGATACAATTTATGTTGCTGATTTCAGGCTGTCTGCATTGTTAAACATTGATTACCATACATTATTTTTTCCTAGACTCTATGTAGTGCTTCTTTAAGAAAGTTATGCCATAATGATTAATTACAGCAAAGGTCTCTTCCCATGATTAGCTCTGCTTCTGCTTTTGTTTTTTGTTTTTCATATTCAGTCATTTCCTCCTAAATGATATTGCTTAATCTTTCAGATTCTTCTACTAAAAAATTTACCAGATCCCTGGCACATCTAATTCCTTCCAGTATTTCTATAATCATTGGTGATTTTTAATGATTTAGTGTTTCGCAAGCCCTCAAAGCCTCCTCGTGCTACAAACCCTGCAAAGTAATAGCTCTGCTGAGCAGGCAGGGCAGACGCCCACTCCTGTGGATGAGCAGGACCACCACTCTTGGTGGAAAAGCGTGGCTAACTGTTTTCTCATTGCCCACGAGGAGAGTGTCTTTACATGCCTGAGGACCACAGCCATTTTGTTTTTTCCCATCAAAGTTTTGAAGATTAGTATGCCATACTGAGGGGGCCCCCATAGGGGAAGGGGTGAATGTCCGCCACAAACCTCTGGCACCGTCTGGGGTGTCTCTGGTTAGCTGCAGCCAAGTTCCAGAGCTTGAGTAACACAAAGAATTACACTGCCTGCTTTACAGGGAGAAACACAGGAGAAAACAACTGTGACAAAATTGCCCTAAAAATATTCTTCAATTTTAGTGGGCATCAATACATGTGATGCAATGCATAGGTTTATTTTAAAGTTGTAATTGAGATTTAGAAGAAAAATGGACCGAATTTACAGTTTTGTTCTGACCACCTTGTGGGTATCCTCCTTTCTTTACCCAGGAGGGTTTTTCCTCCTTTTATTCTGCATTCTGTCCCTTTAAAAATAGCTAATATTTATCAAGTTTTTACTGTATGTCTAGGTTTTTCTAAGCACATCTGATTGAATACCAACCAACACTTAGGATACTGCTATTGTCCCCATTTTATGGATTAGGAAACTGAGGCCTGGGGCCTTTAAGAAAGTTGCCTGAGGCAGCACAGGTATCCAGCAAGAGCAAGCAGCTGCCTTCCTTACCCAGACAGTCTGATTCTGGAGCTTTGATCTGAGCCCTTGGGTCTTGACAAGTCAGTGCCCCCCACCTTTTTCTTAGCCTCCTGTGCTTAGAGTCATCACAGTTGAGCCCTGGCAGGAAAGAAAAGGGACCCTCAGCTGGGATTGCAAGAGTCAGGAAGCCTTCTTTGAAGAAGTTAGGAGAGACTGGTGTTTAGGAGTGAGGAGAAACTCAGCAGAGGAACAGAAGGGGTGCTCACCAGGCAAAAGGAGCAAAGGTGCAAAGCGCTCAGATGAAGAGCATCGCAAAGGTGTTGTGGGATTAGGTGACACTCAGAGAAGCAATGACCCAGTACCTGGCTCATGGAAAGACCTCAGGAGTGGTTGATGTGTCCATCTGGCAATATGTGGCTGTTGTAGTCATTGTAGCTCCTCTCTGTCTTGAGCTCAGGCCGGCATTCCAGTCCTCAGAGGCGGTTTCCCTGGCTGTCCTACAAACACTTCAAACTTAGTGAATCTGGAGGGAGCTCAGTGCCATGACCAGCACCTGCAGGCAGCAGTCCTGCCTCCTCCCTGCCCCTGTCCCACCTCACATCCCAGCTAGGCCAGTGGGCCTCTGACCTTAGGCCTTTTCTCTCTTCTCGTTCCCACAGCCTCAGCTCAGGCCTTTGTTACCTCCCACATCTACTCTGTAATAACTTCCTGGCTGGTCCCCCACTCTAAACCCTAATCCATGCCCTAATGCTACCCCCGTTCTCTCTCTCTAAGATTCAGTTGGATCATGCAGCCCATCCAAGCCTTCAGTGGTTGACAGTATTTACTCACCGCAAGCCAGCAAACAGCAGGCTCATGCATGAAACACCAAAGCACCCCTGTGAGACTCAGGGACAAGAAAAGATACTATTGCTGCTAGTATGTGTGGTAACTCTGGTTGATGAAATAATGAAACAAGCTTAAAAACTGGAAAAGAGGAAGAAAATCCATCATTTGGTGAAGATGGTATGATTATCTGCCTAGGAAACCAAGCGAATTGACTAAAAGAAAACTATTAAAACTAGGACCTGGAAGAAGACTAGGCACAGATTAATACACAGAAATTACCTCCGTAAGTATAAACAACCAGTTAGAAAATGTGTTGGAAGAAAAGGTGCAATGAAAACCAGGATATCTATAATGGACAATGTGCAAGATCTGAGAAATATGAAAAATAGAATAGCTCAGAAAAACAGATTGGAAACTTCAGTTTTATGAACATGTTACTTTTCCTTGCATTAATATGTAAATATAGAAATATCCTAATATGCCAAAAAATACTAATAAGGTTTTTTAAATAACTAGACAAACCCATCTGCAGTTTATGATGCAAAAATAATGCATAATACTCCTGAAAAAAAAATTTTAAGAGGAGCACTAAAAAAGACCAAGTCCTGCCAGATACTAAAATGTATTAAAGTCACAGTTGCCAAAAACAGTGGTATGAATAAAAACCGGAATAGAGCCAGGCACGGTGGCTCACACCTGTAATCCCAGTACTTTGAAAGGCCGAGGCGGGTGGATCACAAGGTCAAGAGATTGAGACCGTCCTGGCCAACATTGTGAAACCCCGTCTCTACTTAAAAATACAAAAATTAGGTGGGCGTGGTGGCGCGCGCCTGTAGTCCCAACTACTCAGGAGGCTGAGGCAGAGAATTGCTTGAATCTGGGAGGCGGAGATTGCAGTGAGTCAAGATTTCGCCACTGCACTTCAGCCTGGCACCTAGCGACAGAACAAGACTCTGTCTCAACAACAAAAAAAGAAAACCAGAATAGATCAATGGAAAAAAATGAAGTCCATAAAAGGACCTACTGGGATATGTCTAAACATTTAGTAGATGATAAAAGATAACTGAAAAACTCAAACGATCTGTTAAATAATCATTGGGAAGAGCCCTGAAAGAGGGGACAGCCATTGACACTCTTCTTATTCAACAGCTAAGTCTTACAAGTATTTATATAGATTAGGAATTCACACATGCCAATTTTAGCATTATTCCCTGGGCAAAAACAATGTATCAAAATTACAAGACTTCTTCAAGATGATTCTCACAGGACATGGCAATACATTCTAAAGTCTGGGAGTCTTGCAAGAACTCGAAAGGAAATTTTATGGTAACAGAAGAGAGAAGAGTGCAGTAGTTAAGGATATTCATGCCAGTTTTTGTAGTTCCCAGGAAACCAGGATGGCTATTCATGTAAAAGTTCCCCATTTAACACTTTTCAAATTGGGTCTGTGAATGATGTTTCTTTCTCCACAGCTGCAGGGCAGAGAAAACATCTTCATTTCTTTCTTAGATTAAAATTTTTTTTTTAATTACGAAGACTCCCATTTTAAAGACAGACTCTGGAATTTCATTAGCTAGTCTTATAAGGGTAGTAGGCCCATAGAGATTGTTTTTACTAGGAAAAAAAACAAGTACCTGAGTAAACTCTTCCTGAGTTTGCTCAATAAGAGTGAAATGAGCAGCACAGAACAGGTTTTCTTCTTTGAGGATATCTTAAGAAGGCCAAAGACTAGGGAGTGACTGTCAAGTTCAGCAGTATGGAGGGTGCTGGTGAGCTTACCAAGAGCATCAGTTTCTGTAGAGAGAATCTGCTGGTCCATTTTATCATCACCATCAATCATCATTATTTGTCTGGGAGAGTGGGCTCCTGGATAGATTTGTGTGGAATGTGTTTGGGATAGGGAGTGATGGGTGGTGAGTCAGAGGATGCTTGACCATTCTGTGTACATGTGTTGGATTCATGTCCCCTCCCTGCTTTCAGCTCCCACTCTCTGCCTTGGGTCATACCAGGCACTCCCTATTCCTGAGCTCACGTTCTTGGATCTTCTGGGTCATAGCTCCTCTCACCACTAGCTCTTCCCCAACTTTCATAAATATATGGAGCTCTCTTGCCTGATGATATTCCCTCTCCTGGTCTGTTTTTTCTTATAGATTTATTTCTTCTAATTCCTTTGCTTCATTTTAGTGGGATCGTGGTAGGGAGTAGAGAGAAGTAGATGTGCTGCCTTTAACTGGATGCCTGCCAAATGGTTTTCCACAAGGAAGCTTTCAAATTGCATGGTGTTGAGCAGAGAATGGGTTGTAGGGGCAAAAAAAAGCAGAAGAGACTTGCTGCTATCCAAATGAGGGTCAGGGAACAATCAGTAGAGATGATAAAAAGGTCCAGACTCCAACGCTAATAGGAGGTAGAACTGATGAGGTTTGGAGATGGGCTGGACGTGGGAGTGCCAGTGGGGCAATCAAGGGCCAGCAGCAGCGTGGGTGGTGTGCTCTCACAAGATGTGAAGGGAGGTCAGAACGAGAGTTCAGTCCTGAACATGTTGAACCAGGGACATCTCTGCTACACCCATGTGGAGATGCCAAACAGACAGGTTGTTGAAACTGGAGCTCAGATGGGATGGTGGGGGAAGATCTCAACAAAGGGTAACTGCTATCATGGTTGCTCTTGGGCCGCACATGACTGTGTACATGTGTGTGTGCCCTACCTGTGCATGCTTCTGAAGGGAGCCAGTCTGATTCCCTGTCACCCTGATAGGTGTGCAGCACTTGGAGGGTGAGTGATAGCAACAGCACACCTTTGTGGGAACTCACACTGAGGAGTGGACAGCTCTGATCCATGATCTGAGGCCACAGTCTATCCATGGGGCTCTTCCTCTTTCAGCCAGGGATGAAGCTGTCATGGCTCATGGGGTCTGACTGGGACAGTCTTAATATTAGAGGGAGATGCCACCTGCAAGTGAGGCTCTCTGCTGGGTGCAGAGACAGCATAGGCCCATGTTGCTCAGTCAAATATCCCTCCAGAGAGTTTTAATTATTTGTTAAGGGCTCCAGGATTGTGTTTGCTGGGGGAGGTTTGGGTAAAAAGCTCAAGGACTGATCTTCCTTTCTGCTTTCCCACAAAATAAAAGTAATCAACCCTCATACATCGCCAGTGGATAAATGGTGCCGCCACTGTGAAAAACAGTCCACCAGTTCCTCAAAAAGTTAAACACAGAGTTACCATATGACTTAGCAATTCCACTCCTAGTGTATGCCCCAGAGAAATGAAAACATATGTCCACACAAAAACCTGTAGGTGATATTCATAGTGGTATTAGTCATAATAGTCAAAAGGTGGAAACACCTAACTGTTCATCAGCAGAACAAGTAAGCAAGACATGGTCTATCACAGAGTGGGTTGTTACTCTCCTAGACATTGAATCTATTTACCTTCAAGATGAATGTTGATATGTGAGGTTTTGTTCCTGTCATATTGTTAATTGTTTTCTAGTTGTTTTATGAATTCTTTCTTTCTTTTTCTCTGTCATTATGGTTTGGTGGAATTATATAATGGTACCATTTGATTCCTTTCACTTTCTCCTTTGTGTGATTGCTTTACCAGTGAGTTTTATACTTTTGTATGTTTCCATGATGGTGAATGTCATTCTTTTGATTCCAAGTTTAGGACTCCCTTGAGCATTTCTTGTAGGGCCAGTCTAGTGGTGATAAATACGATCAGCATTTACTTGTCTAGGAAAGACTTTATTTCACCTTCATTTATGGAGGTTATGTTCCTGGAAATAGAATTCTTGACTGGCAGGGTTTTGTTTGTTTGTTTGTTTTTCTTTCAGCACTTTGAATATGTCATACCATTCTCTTCTGGCTTATAAGGTTTCTGCTGAAAAGTCTGCTGTTAGTCTAATGAAGTTTCCTTTATAGATGACTAGACACTTCTCTCTTGTGGACTTTAGAATTTGCTCTTTAACTTTAACTTCAGACAGTCTGATTACAGTATGCTGTGGCAAAGTCCTTTTTGCATTTTATTTTCCTGGGGATTGCTGAGCCTCCTGTACTTGGATGTCAAAATCTCTTGCTAGACTTAGGAATTTTTCGTATACTATTAAATACGTTTTCTAAGCCTTTTGATCTCTTTTCAACCTCAGAAATAACAATAATTTATAAATTTGCCCGTTTTATGTAGTCTGAAACATCTCAAAGACTTTGTTCATTCTTTTTATTCTTTTTTCTTTAATTTTGCCTGCTGGATTCCAAAAGACCTGTCTTCAAGTTCTGACATTTTTTCTTCTGCTTGTCTCAGTCTGTTGAAGCTTTCAAATGTGTTTTATATTCCTTTCAATGACTTTTTTAGTTCCAGAATGTCTGTTTAGTTGTGGGTTTTTTTGTTTTGTTTTGTTTTTAAAGATATCTATCTCTTTGGTAAGTTTCTCATTTGTGAATTAATTTTAATTCATCCTGAATTAATTATCTGAGTTCTTTGTATTGATTTCCAGATTTCTCTTGCATCTCGTTGAGCTTCTTTAAAAAGCAGTATTTTGAATTATTTATCTGGGGTTTTGAGGATTTCTTTTTTGGTTAATATCTATTGCTGGAGAATTATTGTGTTCCTTTGAGGGTGTCATATTACTTTGCTTTTTCGTGTTTCCTGTGTCCTTACATTGATTTCTGCATATCTGGTATAACAGTTGCTGCTTCTTATTTTTTAATTTACTTTCATTTGGATGGTGGGGGTTCCTGAAGATGTGACTGTCTGTTGGTTGGGTAGGACTCTTTGGCTTTGTTTCTGAGTGCATCCAGTAGTGACGACTCTGTATGATTTCTTTGGCTGTAAATAACATTAGTGATATCTGTGGTTTCTTTAGGGTGGTAGGGTGTAGTTATTGTTGGAGGCTGTGGTAAAGTTGTCCTGGGGACCAAAATGCCAGATGGGCCTATCTTCAGGTGTTAGTGGTAGTGGTAGTAGGCTAAGCATGTCTGTCCTTGTGCCCTGGATCAGCATATGCTGGCACCTGTATCGGCAGTTCCAGGCAGACCAGTTCTTGGGCCTCTGGTTGGCTTTCTCAGATGCCGTTTGTACTGGTGATGTCCTGGGTGGGTGAGTGGGCTCTCAAGCTCTGAGCAGCCAGGATGGTGTGAATGACGGTGGTAGCAGTGGTTGTGAGATGCTCTTTTGGGTCCCAAGTGCTGTGCATTTATGTTGGCAGTGGTTGCAATGGGCTGTGCAGGCCGGCCTCCAGGCCAGCAGGCAGCACTTGCAGGTAGGAGCCAGCTGAGATGGTAATGATAGGGTGTTTATGCCTAACCTCTGGTCCCGCTGGAAAAATGCTTGAGTGTCCCAGGTGGTGAATTGGGTTGTGGAACCCCCAGGACCCTGGATCCTGCACTCTGTCAGGGGCGAAGCCAGGCAC
Source organism: Cacajao melanocephalus (assembly GCA_963573385.1). NCBI lineage: Eukaryota > Metazoa > Chordata > Mammalia > Primates > Pitheciidae > Cacajao > Cacajao melanocephalus. The sequence continues at coordinate 3,923 of CAUYLG010015780.1, read as the reverse complement.
AGCTGGACCAGGTGAATTTGCGCTTGCCCACCAGTGGTAAGTACATGCACCTGCCTTGCAAGGGGCTAGAGAGGGCATGGCAATCCTCAGGCCTCTGGTGAAATGTTTGGGTGAAGGGCAACAGCCACCATGTGGAGGTGCTGTTATGGGAGCTAGGGCCTGTCCCAGTGATCACAGTCTTAGCTGGAGAGTAGGGAACTTGTGTCCCTCCCATATCCCAGTGAATCTGGGCATCCACCCCCACCCCAGCCGTCATAGCTAACTCGCTGTTCAGTCAGACCTGGAGCTGACATCTAACCCACAACTCAGCCCTGGGCCATAAGAGCCCCTGCCCAGCTCAAGACCAAGCCTCCACAGCTACTCTTATCCTGCTCAGTTCCCAGGGGAGGTACCTGCTTCCAATGCTGGTGGCTGCAGCCCATGCCGTGCTTGCTTCCCAGTTCTAGTTGTGGGAGCTCACACTCTGCTCACACCCTTGTTCCATAAGCAGCAGCCTAAGTTTTCCTAATGCCTAGGCCTAATGCCACTGTTTCACGGCACCACACAATCTATTAGGAGCTAGGACCGAGAATGGCATCTTACTGTAGCTGCTTGGGCCTTAGGAAGGATGTGGGGCCCAGGGTGTATTCCCTCCTTGGAGCAGGGCTAGGGAGAGTCAAGGTGCTCTTCTATGGCCTGGACTGTATGATCCCCCAGTGGGAAAGTGGACCACAGAAAGACTGTCACCCCCTCCAGTATTGGGAGGTCACTCTGGCTCCCAGCCCATCCCAGCCATCCAGGCTGCCTGTTTTCCTTCTTCCTAGATTGTGGAGTTTTTTGCTTTTCTGTTGAACTGCTGTGTTCCATCTTAGATAATGTATTCAAAGTATGATTGTCTACATAGCATTTTGGTTCTTCTAAGTGGATGAGGCATGCTTGAAATGCATCTAGTCAGCTGTCTTGAAAAAAAAAGACATTTCTTTGTATGGTTTGTATTGCTTGTGTTTCTTTTCAATGCTCTCCTATTTATGGGACTTATGGATTCTCCTTTGTTTTCTTTAGCCTAATTTAAGTTTTGATCTTTTCATGTTTAGGCATTTATTCCATCTGGACCCCATTTTTGTGATTTGTGTGACAACAAAGATCTCATTTGATTTTTTCCAGCATGGCGAGCCAGTTGTCCCAGGTCAACGCATGGGGCCACGTCCAGAGTTTCACGTCTGCAACACACCAAGACCCATGAGCCTCAGCATTGCCACTGGGTTCTCTGTTCTACTCTGTATATATAGCTCATCATCATCCTTTCATGATTGTTTTCACATTAATGAGCTTCTAATTTATTTTTGTATGTGATAGAAAATAGGCATTTAAATTCATAGTTTCCCAAATAATTAGTCAATTCCAACCCAATATAGATTTAAAATGCCAAATCATTGACTGTGCTTTGAAATACACTATAGCCCGTTAGGGGCTTTCTCTTTGCTTCCCCTGATTTATCTATTTTTACTCCTGGATCAGTATTGAGCTTTGTGCACATTTCCCTTTTCTTCCTCATTACTCACCCTTCTTAGCTTTGGCCTTACTGTTCTCTTTGGTTTGTTTTTCAGATGAAATTTAGAATTGCTTTCTAAAGTTTTCACCCCTAATCCCGTCGATACATTAATTGAAACTGTGCTAAGGTAAAACTGGATATGGCAAAGTTGATGTCTTTTCAGTGCTGTGTTCTCCTGTCCAGGAGCACAGCACATCTTCTGCTGTGTCCTTTAATGCCCCTTCCTTGATGGAAGTCTGGTATATTTCTTCTTAAATTTATTTTTGGGTATGTTGAGATTTTTATTGCTATTGTGAGTGTGGTCCTTTTCTTTTATTATAGTTTCTGTTTATTACTGGTAGGAAAGCTTTTGACTCTCCTATATTTACTGTGGAATTTTTTTTCTACAATTTTAACATGCCATACAATTTATTTATTTGTTCATATATATATATATATATATATGTATGTATATATATATATATAAAATTGCACTTTAGGTTCTGGGGTACATGTGCAGAGCATGTAGGATTGTTGCATAGGTACATAGATGGCAATGTGGTTTGCTGCCTCCATCCCATCACCTATATCTGGCATTTCTCCCCATGTTATCCCTCCCCAACCTCCCTACCCTTCACTGTCCCTCCCCAGTACGCCCCAACAGACCCCAGTGTATGACGTTCCTCTCCCTGTGTCCATGTGTTCTCATTGTTCAACACCCGCCTAGGAGTGAGAACATGCGGTGTTTGATTTTCTGTTCTTGTGTCAGTTTGCTGAGAATGATGGTTTCCAGATTCATCCATGTCCCTACAAAGGACACGAACTCATTTTTTATGGCTGCATAGTATTCCATGGTGTATATGTGCCACATTTTCCTTGTCCAGTCTATCATTGATGGGCATTTGGGTTGGTTCCAGGTCTTTGCTATGGTAAACAGTGCCGCAGTGAATGTATGTGTGCATGTGTCTTTGTAATAGAATGATTTATACTCCTTTGGATATATACCTAGTAATGGGATTGCTGGGTCAAATGGAATTTCTATTTATAGGTCCTTAAGGAATTTCCACACTGTCTTCCACAGTGGTTGAACTAATTTACACTCCCACCAACAGTGTAAAAGTGTTCCTATTTCTCCACATTCTCTCCGGCATCTGTTGTCTCCAGATTTTTTAATGATCGCCATTCTAACTGGCACGAGATGGTATCTCAGTGTGGTTTTGATTTGCATTTCTCTAATGACCAGTGATGATGGGCATTTTTCCATATGTTTGTTGGCCTCATATATGTCTTCTTTTGAAAAGTGTCTGTTCATGTCCTTTGCCCACTTTTGAATGGGTTTGTTTGATTTTTTCTTGTAAATCTGTTTTTTTTCTTTGTGGATTCTGGATATTAGCCCTTTGTCAGATGGGTAGATTGCAAAATTTTTTTCCCGTTCTGTTGGTTGCCAGTTCACTCTAATGATTGCTTCTTTTGCTGTGCAGAAGCTCTGGAGTTTAATTAGATCCCATTTGTCTATTTTGACTTTTGTTGCCAATGCTTTTGGTGTTTTACTCATGAAGTCCTTGCCTATGCCTATGTCCTGAATGGTTTTGCCTAGGTTTTCTTCTAGGGTTTTGATGGTGTTAGGTCTTATGTTTAAGTCTTTAATCCATCTGGAGTTAATTTTAGTGTAAGGTGTCAGGAAGGGTCCAGTTTCTGCTTTCTGCACATGGCTAGCCAGTTTTCCCAACACCATTTATTAAACAGGGAATCCTTTCCCTATTGCTTGTTTTTGTCAGGTTTGTCAAAGATCAGATGGTTGTAGATGTGTGGCGTTGCCTCCAAGGCCTCTGTTCTGTTCCATTGGTCTATCTGTTCCATTGGTATATCTGTTTTGGTACCAGTACCATGCTGTTTTGATTACTGTAGCCTTCTAGTATAGTTTGAAGTCAGGTAGCGTGATGCCTCCAGCTTTGTTCTTTTTGCTTAGAATTGACTTGGCTATGTGGGCTCTCTTTTGGTTCCATATAAAGTTTAAGGTGTTTTTTTCCAGTTCTGTGAAGAGAGTCATAGGTAGCTTGATGGGGATAGTGTTAAATCTATAAATTACTTTGGGCAGTATGGCCATTTTCACAATATTGATTCTTCCTAACCATGAGCATGGAATGTTTTTCCATCTGTTTGTGTCCTCTGTTATTTCTTTGAGCAGTGGTTTGTAGTTCTCCTTGAAGAAGTCTTTTACATCTTTTGTTAGTTGTATTCCTAGGTATTTTATTTTCTTTGTAGCAATTGTGAATGGGAGTTCATTCACAATTGGCTCTCTTTACGTTTGTTATTGGTGTATAGGAATGCTCGTGATTTCTGCACATTGATTTTGTATCCTGAGACTTTGCTGAAGTTGCTTATTAGTTTCAGGAGATTTTGGGCTGAGACG
>CAUYLG010015779.1:0-38529 GCA_963573385.1 Cacajao melanocephalus | reverse complement strand
CAGTGAGTTTCCACTCCAAGGGCCATGGAGTGCCCAGCGCACACAGCCCTGCAGGAGGCGTCCTTCCCTTTGGGAAGCCTGACCCAGCTCCGGCACTGCTCCCTGGCCCAGTTCCCGGCTGCTCCCATTGGCCAGAGAAGGCAGCCTCTCAGGTGCTGGGGAAAGACCACCTCCCCAGCTCCTCAGGCTTGCAGATGGAGTGGGAGAAGACCCAGGGCAAGGATCCTGTAGCTGTTGCAGGAAAAAGCTCTTTTCCACCCAGAGCTGCCAGCCACAGTTCCTGACAACCAAAACGGTTAGGGCAACCCCAGCGGCTGCCACTGGTCCCTCACGAGCAATGGAGGTAAGGGAGAGACGACGGGCCCCCACCCGCTAAATGTCCCCGCCTATCCCTGGAAGGATTCACAGACAAAATGCCGGCATTGGGTAGAACAACACAATCCAGGAGAATGAAAAAGCGAATTGGGAGGATAAAGAAGATATGGTAAACTTCAGTGCCAGCCAGCCTGACCCGATATCTCCTCACCTGCTGAGACTCCCTGCCCCAGGCCACCTACATGTCACAGGTCCCAGCTCCTCTTCCTACCTCTGACTTGGCCCACGTGGCTGCTAGGCCCCTCATCCTTCCCATCCCTTCACTTTCAGCAGAAATGCAGCCAACTCTTCTGGGACCTCCCCTCTTTCAACAGCGAGTCCCTGGTGGCCGCGGCCTGGGTTTAGAAGGAGGCTTCCTCAGGAAACAGGCACAGGGTATCATTCCATGAAGCCGCCACTTCTCTTCCACGTGAACCTGAGGTTGAGGCATCCTCACAGCTTCCCCAGGCACCACCCCAGCCCCACCACGTGGCCCAGCCTCAACCTTTCACTCCAACCAGGCCCGGGCCCCAGCCCCCGCCTCTGGCTGGGATCCAGACCCAGGCCCACTTCTCACCCCGTGTCCCAAGCCTACCGTGCTCTTCTCCACCCTAGATTAGGAGCTGTGGGGCATCTTGTCTTACATCCCAGCAAAGGGCACATTCTGCCACCCCCACTGGAAAGGAGTATCTTGAGTGGCCCTTGCAGAAGTGACCAAAGTGGAAGAGGGTTTTGCCCTCTCTCCTCCAAAAGTCTCAGGCTGTCCGGAGCGAACCCACTGCCCACCTTCCCAAGGAGAGGCCGGCCCCCGCACAGCCCCAAGTCAGCCCCCATCCTTTCCGGGGCTGCCACCAGCCCTGAGATTCCAGAGCATTGGTGGCAAGAAAGGAGTGCCATCCACCAGGAGCAGCCCCGTGGCTCGCCTGGCAGATTCCAGCCACCTGGAGACCCACTGCCGCCCCAGGGGGAATTCCCAGGGATGCCCCAGCGTCAGGCAGAAGACACGCAGGGGGCCTACCTGCCCTCCCAGCCTTCTGAATTTTTGGGAAAGCACAGCGAGGATGGGCAGAAGACAGGATTCAGGAGCTCTGGAAGGTTCTCTGGGAAGGGGTGCTTAAGGTTCAAACAAGAGCCAGACCCAAGCCGGGATTGAGGGCAAAAGCTGGAAAGGATCCCAGCAGATCCACCCAGAGGCTCAGGAAGGACCTCAGTGAAGCTTCTGGAGGAAGACAAGCAGGAGGCAGAAGGTGACTTCAGGAGGCCCTGGAAGAACCAATCAGTAAGTTCCGCATCCGGGGACCCAGACAAGAAGCATCCGGAAAATAAGCTGCAAGTCCATCTGGGCAGGAAGGTGGGGGAGATCAAGGAGGGCTGGATCCCCAAGCCTGTGCGTCGCTCCCGGCTCATGGCCAAACGTGCTGTTCCCCAGTCTGACACCTGCCAGGACCCTGGGAAGCTGGCACCCAGGAGAGGTGAGAAAGCCCACGTGAACACCTCCCAGGAGCTTTCCTTCCTCCATCCCTGCACCCAGCAGATGCTGGAAGCACATCTTTTAAGGTTTCGTGCGAGGCACGGGTGGGGTCCAGACCTCCGGTCCCTGGAGCCCATAAACGTCTGGTCATGTGAGGCTCAGCCCCTGCCCCTCCCACACTCTACCTTTCCCCACTTGGCCTCCTGTGAGTCTCGGGTTGAATCTGTAGCCGAGGTTGCCATTTTCCTGGGAAGACCTCCCCAGAATGGTCCAGGAGACAGCTGGACAACAAGCAAGTCAGTCCCCACCGTGAGTGGCCCTCTCCCTCCCCGACCACCTGAGCAGGAGGAAGTCCAGAGGGCCCCAAGAGGGTCCCAGTCAGCTGACACTCGGGGAGATCGGACGCGTCTCCCACTGGACAGGAGGACAGGGGGTCTCCTCAGCCCCTCACGTGCAGCCCTGGGGGCAGGACCTGGCACAGGGAGATGGTCCCAGGATCCGGGGAAACCATCCTAGAGGCGAGTCCGAGTCCAGCAATGACTGGGAATGAGCCGTGGCCTGAGAGCGAGAGCGGGTCCTCGGAGACCCCTGTAGTAGCAGAGCCCTGCAGGAGCTTAAGGTAGGGTCCCCGTGGGCAAGTGCCGAGGATGCCCTGGAGCCCCTGGAGGTGAGGGAGGAGAAGCCTCCCGCTTGGGAAGTCACCTTGGAAGCCAGCATGAAGGCAAATTCGGGAAGCACTCAGGTGGATCTGAGATTAGGGGCTCTGGGGACCACTAGTAACCCCTCAGTGTCCACAGTCTGTGTTACTGAGAATCCAAAGCAGCTGTGCCTGAAAGCGCAGGTGGTCAGTGAGATCGAGCTCATAGTGCAGATGGATCCAGAGGAGCAGCTGCCAGGCCGTGCCTCTGGCATCCTCCTCCAGGATGGTGCCACAGGCCTGTGACTTCCTGGCTGCCATGTGGACATGCTCCCCGCTGCAGATGTGCCACCTGCTCAGGCCCCTCTGTCTACCTCCCAGAGTGTGTCCAGTAAGAACACCACAGCTTCCCAGGGGCCATGTGACCTCCTATGGAGGGGAGGGAAAGGCCCAGGGCAGCAGGAGCCCGGGAGCCCAAAAGCGAAGGCCCCACAGAAGAGTCTGAAGGTGCTGGGCTCTGCAGACAAGGGCAAGGCCCACAGGAGGCCCAGACCAGGGGAGCCTGGACACAGGACCAAGAGACCCAGGACCTCAGAAGCCAGTGGAAGGAGCCACCCTGCCCACGCCAGGGAAGTAGAAGAAAAACAGGAAAGGAAATACGTCCACCCTCAGACGGAGAAGGGACAGGCACCACCAGAAAGCAACTTCCGGAGACAGATCACCCACCTCTACAGGGTCTACCCCCCAGGAAAAGAGGCGCAGGGCAGGAAGACGTCCTGCAAAAGGCAGGCCTGGGGCAGCTGCTGTCCAGAGCCGCGAGTCTGGCCCAGCAAGATTGTTCATGGACAGCATGGCTGATGAGGCCCGGGCCGTCATCAGAGTTGTGGGACAAATCCTGGTGGACAAACTGGGGCTTCGGCGACCTCCATTCCCAGGAGAATGTGCATTCCTGCTGCCACAGGGGTTACTGCCACCAAGAACACAGCAGAGAGATGCGCGTTCTGACCTGCAGCCCCAAAGCCACCCCCAAGGGCCATGACTGTCATGTCAAAAATAGGGGCAGCAGAGACAGCAATTGGAACCCATGTCCCAAGGAGCCTGTGTCCCCAGCTGGTCACCACCACCACAGGCCACGGGTGGCAAGCACCTCGGGCGGCCCCATCCACAGCCGTGGGAACTGAGGTGCTGCTGAACCAGATCAGGCTTCTCACACCTCTCCTGGGGGAGACAGCGGGTTCTACTCAAATAAAACTGGACACCTGCAGAACAAACCTGTCCTGCGTGGGTGATTACAGCCCCCATGTGTTCATGACTTCCACGAGAGGTTCCTAATACACCTGCTTTCCCTGAAGAGGTGGTGGCTTCTGTCTGTGCCACGCTAGGGTACAGGAAAGGGCTCAGCGTCTGCTCCTCCTGAGCACGGCTTCCAGAAGGGCTTGGAGGAGGCTGACAGGGATGTGGAGGACCCCCTCTTCTCCCTGTCCCCACACTATGTCTGGTTTCCAAATGAATCATGACCCAGAGCCTTTGAAGGACAGCAAACCCTATGGAGACCCTGCCTGGGCTCCAGCTGACTGCATTCCCCGTTCTCACTAAGGTGACTTCTGTGCTGCTGTAGGGGCTGGGTCTGCAGGGGCCTCATGGACTGAGGGGGTGGTAGGCTCCCCTCAGGCTGGAGGAGTGATGGATCCCAGCAGCCTCCCTGCCCTGTGGTAGCCTGGGAATGTGGGGGTGTCCTGTACTGGCCCTGGGTCAGAAGTGGGACAGCTCCTTCCCCAATCTCCTGGTGGGGAAGAGATGATATCTTCCCCAGACCCTTTCCTTCCTGCTAGTTCTGGGATGGACCGGGTCCCCACCAGCACGTGGCTCAGCCTTGCTAACGCCCCGTGTTCGCGTCTGGTGTCCCGACTCACTCTCCTGAGCAGCCCCAGGACGAGCCTCCCAGCCTGCTAATGAGTGTGGGGTTGGCGTGTCAGGGGCGCCCAGGGCTGCTGCCTGCCCCTCTGGTGGGACTCTGTGGTCAGGAACCAGCAAAGGGGACCTTAGGCCCAGGGTGGGAGGTGGGAGAAGAATCAGGGAAGATGAATGTAAGTTCGCAAGTGCAGGATCCACAAGCGGCCCGCTGCTGTAACCAGGGTCCTCGCAGTCTGGTGACCACTACAGCTGAAAGTGGCCAGTGCCACTCCCAGGGGAGGGGGACCCAGAAGGCAAGGGCTGGCCTGGGTCATACAGCACATCTATGGCTCCAGGCCCAGGTGCTGGCAGGGAACACATGGGGCCTCAAAGGATCTGGTCACATGGTTGGCAGGGACAGTCCTCACAGGGCAGGGTCCTGCACCCCCTCTGTCCTGGCACTGGTCCCTCCTGGGTATCCCCAGGGAAGGCAGGAGCAAGGGCTGAGCAGGCTAGAGCCGGTTCCCCAGAGGGCTGTGCCCAGGGAGAGCTTTATATCTGAAGGGGTGATGGAGGCTGAGGACAAGGGGACAGGCCTGTCCCCAGGCCTGATGGAACCCATGCAGGGCATGCGTTCTGGTGTCCCTTTGGGCATCCAGGCTACTGCTGGAGCCAAGTCCTGTCTGGGATGGTGACCTGGGCAGCACCAGTGTGGGCCCAACACCTATGGGACACAGGGTCCTGAGACCTGCAGCAGAGGAACCCCACAGAGACCCCGTGTAGAGCCCCACACGCAAAGATTCCCACAAAGACCCCCAAAGGGACCCCCATATTCACAGAGACTTTCAGATTCCCCACAGTGACCTCCTGAGGCCCTAACAGAGATTCTGACTGAGACCCCCCATGAAGACCCCCCAGAGAGACTCCCCCGCAGAGAAACCCTTGACAGAGACTCACACAGAGACCCTTCAAAACAAACACGGAGATCCCCACAGAGACCCCCCCACCCCACAGTGACTCTAACAGAGACCTCCAAGAGAAAATATATCAAAGTCACTTTATCACCCCCTAAAATACCAAGCACTGAACTCACTTGGTTAAAATGAGCGGCATCTAACTCATTACCAGCAACGGCTTTCTCCTGGCGGTCCTCTGCCCTCTTTCAGGTAAGATTCCTTGAGACACTGAACAATTGACAAGCCTCCTCTATCAGACAGCATCCAACTTAGCGACAAGCCTCCTCCATCAGACAGTGTCCAACTTAGAAACAAGCCTCCTTCATCAGGCAACATCCAACTTAGAGCGACCCCTGACCCGCTGACAGACCCTTCCCCAGATCACCCAGTCACAATCCCCATGCGGATACAAAACTGTAAATGTTGATGATAGAAAACGTGAGAGTTCCTCTGATGCCTTCCGAGACTGCTCTCAGCTCCTCAGGCCATGCCCTTCCCTCACTGCCAAGGGAATCCCCCACGCAGGGTCTACGTTGGCCTTGCTCACGGGGCTCCTGCAGGCCTTGCACTGGAGCACGTGAAACGGGAAGGATCTCGGCTTGGACACAGCTGAGCAGTAATTCCAGGTGAATTAGCTGAAAAGTAATTCCAGATGCTAAGCTCAAATAGTTCACAGCTGGGCTGGACAACCTCTGACTTGCTCCTATTGTGGGGATTTCAATAAAACAAACAAAATACTGAGAGAAGCTAGACTCGCCACTATCAAGCAATATCACTCACTGGAACTTAAGTAAACAAGCAAACATTCTCAGTATAACCATAGTTACCATAGTTCCTCCAAGAAGTAGGGCAGGTTTGAAGATTAAAAAAAACACACACACAAAAAAACAGTATCTATGGTTGAAAGCTTCCGACTTCCTGCTATGAAGCAAACAATTGTAGTTGGAAATAGAGTGGGTAAGGTTTCTAAAGGATACTAAAATGCCGATTGGGGCTTCCCCCCGACCCTGCACCCAAAACTTGATTTTTCCATGTACAGTTGTATTTCTCACCCCTGTGAAGCTTTGAATTTATTCTTTGGCAGGATCATGAGAGAATGGGCCCACCAGCGCCCCTTGGGTTACTTAACCTATTTCTTGCCAAGTTTAGCAAGGTCCCATGGTTAAGACATTAGCTTTTTTTATGTATATGTATATAAAGGTTAAATAGCCAGTTAAGAAAATTATCCTGATACCTCACATTAAAAATGATTTTTAAGAGCTGTGATTAAAAGGGATAAATAAACTGAAGTATATTCACTCAGTGGGATACTACGTAGCAATGAGAATGAATGAACTACAACTACTAGAAATGATATAGACTAATCTCACAAACGTAATCAGTGAAAGAAGCTAGATACAAACGACCATGAACGGTGTCATTTCATTCATAGGAAACTAATTTATAGGGACACAGGTCAGAATTTTGTGCCAAAGGCAAGGCTGATTGGGAGGGGTTTTGAGCTCATCTTTTGGGGGTGCTGGTTGTATTCTGTTTCATCAGCTGAATATTGGTCACGTGGATGTATTTATTTTGTAAAACTTTGCCAAAGTGTCTGATGATTGGCACACTTTTCTTTTTTTCTGTTTGTTAGACATATATATTAGACAGAATCTCCCTCTGTTGCCCAGGTTGGAGGGCAGTGGCGCAATCTTGGCTCACTGCAACCTCTGCCTCCCAGGTTCGAGTGAGTCTCCTGCTTCAGCCTCCCAAGTAGCTGGGATTACAGATGCCCACAACCATGCCTGGCTAATTTTTGTATTTTTAGTAAAGGCAGAGTTTCACCATATTGACCAGGCTGGTCTCAAACTCTTGACCTCAGGTGATTCACCACCTCAGCCTCCCAAGGTGCTGAGATTACAGGCATGAGACACCATGCCCAGCCAGACTTCAATATTCTAAAAAAAATAAGTGGGCTGTTGAGAGAAAGTGTGGGCTGACTATAAGTGTGCTATTTTTTCAACAGTCCAGTAGCTTAGGATATTAAATAGCTCCATCCTTGCTCAGGAGCACAAAGCCTCCTCCTCTTCAAATCTTCAGCAGGAACAGTTACCGTTTTATGGCAAAACAACTGTGTATCGGGCTTTGTGTTAGGTCCCATACATAGATTAACTCTAGTCCTTATAACAGACACTCAAAATAGCTAGCATTGTCCCCAGCTCTCAGATTAAAAAAAAATAAAGTTGAGAGATGTTTAACCCTTTTTCCAGAGCTAGGCAGCTAGCTGGGATCTGCTCCAAAGCCCAGGCTCCTTCTGAAGTCCAAGTGGGGCAAAATGCCACTGGGAGGAGCCAGCACTCTCTATTTCCCACTGTGAGGAACCTCTGCACAAGCTCAACATCCAGGTCCACCTTGAAGGGGGCTGGACTCAGCAGGCCAAGCACACGACGGCAATGTGTCGTCTGATGACTGGTGGGGGCAAGGCTGCCTGCCTCACTGGTGCTGCAGACACCTTAGATCCTTTTTTTTCTTTTTTGAGATAGATTCTTGCTCTGTCCCCCAGTCTGGAGTGCAGTGGCGCGATCTTGGCTCACTGCAACTTCCCTGTCCCAGGTTCAAGCAATTTTCCTGCCTCGGCTTCCTGAGTAGCTGGGATTCCAGTCATGCGCCACCATACCTGGCTAACTTTTTTGTATTTTTAGTAGAGATAGGATTTCACCATGTTGGTCAGGCTGATCTTGAACTCCTGACCTCCACCCAAGTTAGCTTCCCAGTGTTGGGATTACAGGTGTGAGCCACAATGCCTGGCCCCCGCTTTTTTTTTTTTCCACATCCAACAGTTTATTATCTTCTTCTCCCTCATTATCCAACTAGCTAAAAAGACATCCTAGCTCACCACAGCTGCTGGGCAAAGGGAAGTATGCAGACAGCGATGCCCTGTGCAGAGAGTGTGCCCAGCTGTGGGCCTGTGCAGAGGCCACATTAGACCATGTCCATTCATAGAGGCTACTTCAATCAGGACTACTCTAGCAATTGAATCCTGATGAACTTCAACCCTCTACCCAAGTGCCGTCCTCACATCCTAGAACAACCTCTGCTCCTCTCCAAACCAAACACACGTCTCCTCTTTCAGGAAGCCTTCCCAGCTACACAAGACTCCAGGGCTCTCATGCTGGCATTTCAGGGAGTCCCTTCCACATATACAATTCAGTTTAATCTTCACCAGGTGCCAGTAAGTGCTATGCCCTTTATTCAGAGGAAGAAACCAAAGTGTGGAGAGGTTAAGTGGTTCACAGAACGCCAAAACATTAGTAAGTGGCACAGGTGAGATTCAAAGTCAGGTTTTGTCTTGTACCCATCCCATGGACCTATGACCTAAACCTCCCTCCTCTGTTACCCCACAGCTCCCTGTGTGACTGTATCTTTGAATTGTCACAAGTCCTGTAATCATTGATTTATTTGCATGTCTCCCTGACTAGATGGTGAAAATTGGAAACATTTCCTTTGATTGCATATCCCAATCTTAGTAAAGTACTTGATAAATAGTTCATGCTCAAAAAGGCTCCTGAAAGAGTGAGTCATGCATATAATCCTGCATCCCTCTTAGCTGAACGTTAAGAGACCATGCAATCTCTCTTGTGCTGTTTCCATATTTGCAAACAGGATATAAAAATGCTTCCCATTTCATGAGGCTGTCTTAGTCCATGTTGTTATGAAAAAAATACCATAGACTGGGTGCTCTGAAAAACATTTATTTCTCACAGTTCTGGAGACTGAAAGTCCAAGGTCAAGGTGCTGACAGATTTGATATCTGGTGAGGGCTCTCTTCCTGGTTTGAGGATGGCCATGTTTTTTTGTTTTTTGGTTTTTTTTTGAGATGGGGTCTCACTCTGTCGCCCAGGCTGGAGTGCAGTGGTGCGATCTTGGCTCACTGCAACCTCCACCTCCCAGGTTCCAGTGATTCTCCTGCCTCAGCCTCCTGAGTAGCTGAGATTACAGGCATGAGCCACCACACCCGGCTAATTTTTGTATTTTTAGTACAGACAGGGTTTCACCATGTTGGCCAGGCTGCTCTCAAACTCCTAACCTCGTGATCTGCCCACTTCAGCCTCCCAAAGTGCTGGGATTACAGGTGTGAGCCACCATGCCCGGCCTTTGCCAAATCCTCGCATAGAAGAGAGAGAGTGTTCTAGTGTCTCTTCATCTTCTTGATCCTATAATGGGGACTCCACTCTCATGACCTGATGTAAACCTAATGACCTCCCAAAAAGTCCATTTCCAAATACTATCATATTGGGAGTAGGGCTTCAACATTTGGAGGGGAACACAAACAGCTGCTATAAAAATTAAATGTATTAAAATATGTTAAGCACTAGAGTAATACCTGGTACATGGTAAAAGTGGACATACCTGGTACAGGGTGAAATTAGCCAAGTCACTTCAGCAACTTACAGGCAAAGCCCCTGTGGAAATACAAAGGAAAGAATTCTCCCCTTTCTTGGATTCACACGTGATGTTAGATGCTGTGATTTACATATGATCACCGCTCGAACACTCTGTGGTATTACCAGTGCTATTACCTCTGCTTTATGAATGAGAAAGCAGAGTCTTCGAGAGCTGAGGCAACTCACCCAAAGTCACCCAGCCAATCGGTTGTGCAGCTGGGATGTGAACCCAGCTGTGTCTGCCTTCGAGCCCCATGCTCTTAAACAATGTACTCTAGGAAGTCTGACAAGGGGCACTGGGGATGGCTTCAAGAGTGAGAGAATATTTGAGACAAATTTTGAAAATGAGTAAATGTTGTTGTTGTTGTTGTTGAGACGGAGTCTTGCTCTGTCGCCAGCCTGGAGTGCAGTGGCGTGATCTCAGCTCACTGCAACCTCCATCTCCTAGTTCAAATGATTCCCCTGCCTCAGCCTCCCGAGTAGCTGGGACTACAGGAGTGCGCCCCCACGCCCAGCTAATCTTTTTTGTATTTTCGTAGAGATGGGGTTTCACCATGGCCAGGATGGTCTCGATTTCCTGATCTCATGATCTGCCTGCCATGACCTCCCAAAGTGCTGGGGTTACAGGCGTGAGCCACCGCGCCCGGCCAAAAATGAGTAAAAGTTTTAAGAGTGGAAATGTCTGTAGCCCTGATTTTGGCCCTTGATGTTGGGTATTGTGGTTTTGGCTCCTTCTTTGGCTGTGTTAGGGTTTCTCAGCCTCAACACTCCACATTTGTCATCTTCCTGTGCATTGCAGGATGTTTAACAGCATCCTTGGCCTCTACCCATTAGGTCCCAGTGTCTTGACACTCCTGCTATGACAAACAAAAATGTCTCCAGGTTTTCCCCCTGTGTGGTGGCTGAGAACCACGGGGCTGGGTGTATATGTGGTCTCCAGAGCTCAGTTGTCAGCAGTAGGAAGCCAGGGGCATAACGTGCCTTTTTGTTTTCTCCAAATTGACTAATAACCCAATTCCAGAAACAGAAATTGCTCTAGAACTACTTGCTGAAATGGATTAAGTTGTCATGACAACCACCTCACACCTTTTAAAGTACCTCCTGTTTGTCCTTCAGCTCTCACCTCCAAGGTGACCTCTTTAGAGATGCTTTCCCCAAATCTAGACTGGCCAGGTGCTCTTTTGTTACCTTCAGTGAAGAAGTGCTGCTGTCTGTATTATCTAAACAGTTCCTCAAGTGCCAGGGCATGGTAGTGGAATGGCACATGATAAGCCCTATACAGTATTCTTTTTTTTTTTTGAGATGGAGTCTCACTCTGTCACCCAGCCTGGCATACAGTGGCATGATCTTAGCTCACCACAACCTCTGCCTCCTGGGTTCAAGTGATTCTCCTGCCTCTGCCTCCCGAGTAGCTGGGGTTACAGGCACCCACCACCACACCCGGCTAATTTTTGTATTTTTAGTAGAGATGGGGTTTCACCATGTTGGCCAGGCTGGTCTTGAACTCCTGACCTCAGGTGATCCACCTGCTTCAGCCTCCCAAAGTGCCGAGACTACAGGCGTGAGCCACAGCACCCAACCCCTATGTGGTATTCTAATTAAGGAAATGAAGGCTTGAGAGCCGGTGCAGTATGTTCAAGATCATACAGCACATAAAGGACAGACTAAAACCCCAGTCACCTGCTAGTGGAGGAATCCCCGGGAGGGACAGGAGAGTGGATGCTGAGCAGAGTATCGGTGGCTTGAAGTTTGGGGCAGGGTAACTGTCACAAAAGATTTAAGGAGGGCGCTCCGTCAGAAACCACGAGCCAGCATGGCAGAGATAAGAGTAATGAGCATGGTGCCCCGAGAACACACTTGATCCTAACCTCAGCACAGGACTAACTAGGAAGAAGGATTATGCCCCATGGTAAGACAACTGGTGGGTCTGAGGATGCTAATGAACTTCTGGCCCAGGTTTAAGGGGTGCTGAGCTACAGGAGAGGAAAAGAGTCTTAGTGAGGCTGAATTTGCCTCTTGTGTGGGCCCCCATGAGCTGGTTTCCCAGTGTGCCACATTCACTGGCCTCTCTCGGGCAGATGTGTCATTCATTCAGGTACTGACATGGGTAACTGGCCCCTACTGTCATCCCACATTCTATGATAGGCACAGAAGGTAAAAGGTCCATATCTCTCAACCCTAATCAATTATCACACAAATAAATGTTTAATTATGGACTGTGACAGTGGTAGGAAGGAAAGGTACAGCATGCCATGAGAACATAGAACACTGCCTAGTCTGAGGCTTGGGGACATTTTCCCCAAGAAGGGATAATTGAGCCGAGACCTGGAGAGTGACCAGGAGGTGGTTGTGTTAGAGTGTGTGTTGCAGGTGGCCATGGATGGCTCCAGGCCAAAGAAAGCAGTGCAAAGCCTGAGGCAGAGCCATGAAGGAATGAGGCAGAAGAATGCAGGGCCACTGCACACACAGTTACGGTCAACATGATTAGAAGCAAAGAAAATGAACCTAATGCTCCATCCATTGTTCTAAATGGTGACCCTCTCCCAGAATAACAAAAATAATGTACTACTTTAAAAAGAGAGGCAGGCTGGCTTCATAGGCAGGACTTCCCCAGGATGGTAGAATCCTGGTGGGGTTGTCAGTCCAGAGTTTGATTTGAGAATGTCCAAAAATCCAGTTTTTCCAGTTCATCTGGTCAATTAGATTCAGAGGATTGACTCACACTGACCAAAGTCACAGAAATCAGATGTACAAATCAAAATGCCTATGTATAGTTTTGACACAGGATATACGGCTGCCTAGCAGATTGAAATGTTCAGGTCTGTTGGTCAATGCATTCCCTTCCCTATGAAGCAACCTGTAGGGGAATGCAAATGATGATCAAAAGGTTAACGTGTGAGTAAAGAATTGGAACAAGGGCTACTGGTCAAATAATCCAGCTGTGGTCATTTGATGTACCATTCTTCACTAGAGGTAAGCATATGTCTGAACCCCAGATCAGAACAGGGCTTGACAAAGAACTTTAGCCTGATTTATGAGTGCCATTCATGCATTTAACTGTCTTTATTGGGGTTTTACTAATAAGTATAAATAATTAAATAATATTTTGTTATATATTGAATAAACCGCCACTATTAGAAAGAATAAAATAACATGAAAAGAAACAGCAAAATATGTACTTAATTCAATATTTGTGCCATCATTTGTATCCAACATTTATCTGTCCAAGTTGATAGTTTGATTTTCTTTTAGTACTTATTTTCTATTAATGCTCCATTTTCTCAATTACTGTTTCTTCTTTTAATTAAAACAAAAAATCTCTTAAGAAGTCTTTGATTGGGCACTGTGGCTCATGCCTGTAATCTCAGCACTTTGCGAGACCAACGCAGGAAGATCACTTGAGTCCAGGAGTTCAAGGCCAGTCTGGGAAACACATCAAGAGCCTGTCTCTACAAAAAATAAAAAATTAGCCAAGCATGGTGGCACACTCCTGTATCCCTGCTACCTCAAGAGGCTGAGGCAGAAGAATTGCTTGAGCCCTGGTGTTCAAGCTTGCAGTGTGCCATGATTGTACCACGGCACTCAACCTGGGCAACAGAGTAAGACCCTGAATCAAAACAAAAGTCTTTGAGCAATTTACTTGAGTTACAAAGAGCTATTTACAGTTTCATTGGTGATGGAAGACATTTGCAATCCTCAGCACTGTCCCTCAGACCTAGAAGCAATGACAATTCAGCAGCAATGAGCAACTTTAGCACTAGATATGATTTCTAAATACCACGTCTTACTAAAAAGACACCAGGGATCCTTGAAAGAACAACGGAGTCATGATCTGGAGCAGGAGTTTTTTGATATAAGGCTAGAACATCTTATTATGCCCCAAAGCAAAGGCAATGTCAAAGAATCCTGGGATGATGGCAAAAGAATAAGGAGGCTAACTTGAAGGCATTCTCTCTCGCCATAGTTGGGTTAGTCTGAACATGGACAAAGATAATCTTAATAGAGTGAAACACATCAAATGTATAAAAATCCAATAGTTCACATAGTGATATTTTAAAAACCAATCAGTGATCACCTATGGAGATTGGAAGGACACCAACTCCTGACAGGCTGGTAAATAAAAGGAAAGGATCTTATCCTGCCTTTGCCTTTTCTGTATAAACTGTATTTCAGTATAACTGAGTAGCTGACATGAGAATTTTCTTCTTTACAGAAGGATCACAGCTAAGAAAGAGAAATAACAGAACTAGAAAATCATCATTTTCAAGTCCCTATTGAATTGATGGATCTAGGCAATGAACTGCAATGGCTGCAAAAACCATTGGATAATAGATTAATGAGGATCTTTATTATGGATGGATCAGGCTGACAACACCTAGCACTAACCCATCAACTTAAATCTGTAAAGGCAGAAAAATCAGACATCATATTTTTCCTGATATGATACAATCAGAATGCATACCAAACCACCTTTAAGTCTTACAAAATGAACCTAAATCTAACTGAAGTCCACCTACCTGTTCACAAGAAATACGGGGATAGAGAAACAAGTTAAATGACACCAATACAACCAGTGAAATCTGGAATGTGGGAATTTCTGTAGGACAAATGACCCAGTTTCTTTGACAAATGAATAGCATAAAAAGGGCGTCATAGTGGGGGAAAGAAAGAGACTTAAGAAGAATATTGTATTGGTTTGGCTGCCATAATAAAACACAACAGACTGGATGGCTTAAACAACAAAAATTTAGTTCTTGCAGTCTGGAGACTAGAAGTCTGAGCTCAAGGTGACAGCACGGTTGAGTTCAGGTGAGGGCTCTCTCCCTGGCTTACAGATGGCTGCCTTCTCATCTGTGCTCACATGGCCTTTCCTCAGGGCATGCTCGTGGAGAGAGCAAGCTCTCTCTCTCTCTCTTCCTCTTATAAGGCCATGAATCCTATGGGATTAAGACCCCACCCTTATGACCTCATTTTAATCTTAATTGGCTTCTAAAAGCCCTACCTCCAAATATAGTCACATTGGAGGTTAAGACGTCAACATATGAATTTAGCAGGGACACAATGCAGTCTATAGCATGTATCAGTCACATGGCATGTGTGGACCTGGTTTGAATCCTGCTTGCAAGGAACCAAATGTAAAAAGACATTTATGGGAAAATCAGGGAAATTGTCTTTGTTGTTGTTGTTCTTTGAGTTTGTGTCTCATATACGACCCAGGCTGGTGGGCAGTGGTTAAATCATGGCTCACAGTAGTCTCTAATTTCTGGGCTCAAGTGATCCTCCTACTTCAGCCTCCCAAGTTGCTGGAATTACAGGTACATGTCACCAGGCCTGGCTAATTTTTTTTTCTCTTCATAGAGATGAAGTCTCTTTCTTCACAGAGATGGAGTCTCTCTGCGTTGCCAAAGCTAGTCTAAAACTCTTGGGCTGAAGTGATTCTCCTGCCTTGGCCTCCCAAAGTGCTGGTATTACAGGTGTGAGCCACTACACCTAGCCTCATCAGGGAAATTGTAACATCACCTATTGGATACTAGAGGATAGCAAGGAATCATTAATTTTTGTAGATGTAACAAAGATGTTGTGGTTGCTTTCTTAAAATTCCTTATCTCTAGACATACATACAGAAGTATCTACCTTTGAAATTATTTAAAGCCTGGGATTTGTTTTAAAATAACATATTAGTGGTGGGAGTAGAGGTTGGAAAGGAGATATAGATGAAACTAGATCATCCATATATCAATAACTACTGAAGGCCAGGCACTGTGGCTTACAACTATAATCCTAGCACTTTGGGAGGCTGAGGTGGGAGCATCATTTGAGCCCAGGAGTTCGAGACCAGCCTGCTCAACAAAGTGATTCTCAATCTCTAAAGAAAAAAAATACAAAAAAGTTGCTGGGCATGGTGGCTCAGACCTGTAGTCCCAGCTACTTGGGAGGCTGAGCTGGGAGGATAGCTTGAGCCCTGGGAGGTTGAGGCTGCAGTGAACTGTGATTGTACCACTGCACTGTAGTCTGAGTGACAGAGTGAGATCCTGTCTCAAAAATAAAATAAAATAAAATAAGTGAATTTCCACACACACCAGAAGACAGTGGTCCTCTTTCCTTGCCTAACACAGCCATGGCTCATGGTCCCAAGAAGCATCTGAGGCAGGTAGCAGCTCCAAAGCAATGGATGCTGGATAAATTGACCGGTGTGTTTGCTCCTCATCCACCCACCTGTTCCCACAAGTTGAGAGAGTGTCTCCCCCTCATCATTTTCCTAAGAAACAGACTTAAGTATGCCCTGACAGGAGAGGAAGTCAGGAAGATTCACATGCAGCGGTTCATTAAGATCGATGGCAAGGTCTGAACTGATATACCCTACCCTACTGGATTCATGGATGTCATCAGCATTGACAAGATGGGACAGAATTTCCTTTTGATCTATGACACCAAGGGTTGCTTTGCTGTGTATATTGTATTACACCTGAGAAGGCCAAGTACAAGTCATGCAAAGTGAGAGAAATCTTTGTGGGCACAAAAGGAATCCCTCATCTGGTGGCTCATGATGCACCATCCTCTACCCTGATCCCCTCATCAAGGTGAATGATACCATTCAGATCATTTTGGAAACTGGCAAGATTACTGATTTCATCAAGTTTGACACTGGTAACCTATGTATGGTGACTAGAGGTGCTCACCTGGGAAGAATTGGTGTGATCACCCACAGAGAGAGAGAGGAACCCTGGATCTTTTGACGTGTGAAACATGCCAATGGTAACAGCTTTGCCACCTGACTTTCCAACATGTTTGTTATTGGCAAGGGCAACAAACCGTGGATTTCTCTTCCTCAAGGAAAGGGTATCCACCTCATCGTTGCTGAAGAGAGAGACAAAAGACTGGCGGCCAAACAGAGCAGTGAGTGAAATGGTCCCTGGGTGACATGTTAGATCTTTGTATGTAATTAAAAATAATGTGGCATGATTCATAGCAAAAAAAAAAAATGCAATGGCGTTATCAACACTTGGAGCCTACTTCACTATTCTCTCTACATTTGTGTATGTTTGAAATTTTTCATTATAATAAAAAATCTTTTTAATGCAAGAAAAAGTGGAAGGGAGAAATACTCAAGTATTTTGACCATACATAAGGTGTAGATCTGTGTAGATCTTGTTCAATCCTAATTCAAACACACCAACTGATAAAAAGACCTTTTTTGAACAAATGTAACAAATTGACTATGAGCTGTGTTAGATGATACTATAAGTTATTGTTAATTTTGTTAGGTATAATTGTGCATGGGTATTTTTTTTAAGGCCCTTGTCTGTTAGAGATACACATCAAAATATTTATATATTCTGGAATTTGCTTTAAAATACTAACAACAAAAAAAACCACAACAAAACATGGACAGTAGATGAAACATGATTGGCAGAATGTTGATAATTGTTAAAACTGGTCAACAGATTGGTGGAGTTTCATTATAAATTTTCTGTCATAAATTACTTAAAAGAAATATCCATGAGACTATCATGTTCTGACCCAACAATGACAGGAAAAACTCACATATCCTCTTTCAAGTATCCTTGGAAGATTAATGTTTTCATGATAAAAATTGTAAAGTATTTTTGTAAAGCTCTGATCCATAGCTTCCTTTTTCCTAGTCAGCAAGCAAGTTCTCATTAGAATATGACTCAAGGACATAGGGTTCATTGCAGTGATCATCAAATCACAGAGTGGGAAGAACACTGTCCAAAAAAAAAATTCCCTCCCTACAGCAGAGTGTGTCATTCACAGTTTTCTGCAACTGAAACCCTGTTTTGAGATTTGCCTTTCAAAGACCTTGATAGTATATCACATTATCATATACATCCTGTAACAAATATATATATATATATATATATATCTCAGGCTGGGCATGGTGGCTCAAGCCTGTGAAATCCCAGCATTTGGAAGGCCAAGGAGGGCGGATCACCTGAGGTCAGGAGTTCAAGACCAGCCTGGCCAACAAGGTGAAACTTTGTCTCTACTAAAACTACAAAAAAATTAGCCAGGCATGGTGGCACATTCCTTTAATCCCAGCTTCTTGGGAGACTGAGGCAGAAGAATCTCTTGAACCAGGGAGGCAGAGGTTGCAGTGAACCAAGATCACGCCATTGCACTCCAGCCTGGGCAAAAAGAGCTAAACTCTGTCTTGTGTATATATGTGAAATTATTAAAAAACAACCAGAACCAAAGTTGTTATTTTGGATCTTTGATTTTTTTTTCCTTGAGAATAATGGGAGTGTTTTCATCTAATAATAAATACACTCTTGTAGGTTGAAACATTTAAATTATTTTTAATTATTTATTTTTATTATTTTAAGAATAGGCATTTTCAGGAATCTCATAGTCCTTATTGAAATATACTAATGAAAAAAATCATTTAAAAATTTTACCCCCAGCAGGGCTGGGTCATAGAACATGTTGAAGTGGACAGAAAGAAAGAGTCGCTCATCTGCCTGGTGCCCCAGTCATTCACAGGTGACACCCCGTGGGCTTGAAAGATGGGACTGAGCAGAATTGTTTCTAAGTGAAAGTGAGAATCAGGGTGCATGAATTGTTTGATGGACAACCTCTGGGCTCCCTGATTTAACGTTTCACTGTACCATTTTTCCACTCCTCCAACTGTCTTCTGTTCTGAGAGGTATGGGATGAGCCTGGCAAGAGCCCATGTCCCATGTCAACCCATGAGAGCCACAGGAAAAGGCTGCCTGTTCTCTGGGCCCTCCAGACTTGACAGCCACGACCCTGAGCCAGCGTTTGATGAACAGACCAGGCAGATGCCACACAGTGCCCTGCAGTGTCTCTGCCAAGTGACTCAAAAACCCAAACCATTCTGGGAAGGAGCAGGTCAGTCAGCTTCTAAAAATACCCAAATAGGAGCACAGAAACATCCCATCACTCCATGTCAATCAAGGGAAAGTCACGGAAGAGTATTTTAGCCATAAAAAAAAAAAAAAAAAAAAAGCACCAGGAGAGGGCAGGAGAGACTGAAGATGAAGAAAACTTCATTTAAAGGGTCATTTAAATGCTGACAGTATGGCCTTTAGGAGGCATCTGCTTGGAGAGCCTCATAAATGGTCTTTGGGTTATTGCCGGTGGTAGCATTTGCACCAGGCCATCAAGGCCCCGCTGCTAGCCAGCCACGCTTAGGGAGGGCTGCAGACTCTGAGCATGGGCCTCAGGTCATGCCGTGAAAAGTCAGCAAGATCACAGAGGAGCTGAAGTGGCAGGATTTTCCAGAAATCACCTAGGGCAAGAAGACCAGAGCAAATTATATGTGGGTGGTTGAAGCCCAGAGCGGGACACTGAAACAGCAACCTTCATTCTGCACCTCTATACCAGAAACAGCTGGAGATGTGGGCAAGGACCACCTTTGGGAGCGGGAGCACAATCTATCCACTAAGCAGCATCCCATATACTGGCTCCTGTAGAGAGAGGCCCACTTAAGAGGAAATGCAAACACAAACATCCCCGGACAGCCTCGGGCGCGCATGCAATCTAGCATCCGCACTCCGCTGAGCCACACTGATCTCCCAGGCTGGGCCCTTCAGATTAGCAGCGGTGGTCTCTGTAGCCCCTCAGCTCTCCATCCATTCCAGCCCAGCTGCACTGTCTCTGTTCTCGTGGCTGAATATTCCAGTTTAGCCTGAAGTTGCCTCCTTACACAGTTTATATTCAGCTTAAAGGTTTCTCCATACGCAGTGAATTGTAACCCAACTAGAGGTATAAACAGACTGTAAATTACTCTAGGAACAAGTAGCGGAGTCTCAGCCAATCACAGCAAGCAGCCAGCTGTTCACATGTGGGTAAATAAGGCAGAAGCCAGGCGGTAACCAATCTGGCTGTTTCGGTAGTCACTGTCACTCTCATGTTTCTGTCCCTAAATCCTCTTTGACCATGAGGCATTGCCAGAGTTTCTCTAAAGCTTTTCTGATTTTGGAGGCTGCCAGATTTGCAAATCATTCTTTGCTTAATCAAGCTCCGTTAGACTTACCTTGTTTAAAGTGTTTTTTTTTTTTTTTTTTTTTGAGATGGAGTCTTGCTCTGTCACCCGGGCTGGAGTGCAGTGGCGCAATCTCTGCTCCAACCTCTGCCTCCCAGGCTCAAACGATTCTCCTGCCCTAGCCTCCCAAGTAGCTGGGATTTACAGGTGCCCACCACCATGCCCAGCTAACATGGTGGCTCATGCCTGTAATCCCAGCATTTTGGGAGGCTGAGGCGGGTGGATTATTTGAGATCAGGAGTTCGAAACCAGCCTGGCCAACATGGTGAAAGTTTTTCTTTTAACACAGGTCTTCTCCTGCCTTATCCTCCCTTGTCACCCAGGTTTCTAGGCACGCCTGCCTCCTAGCCAAGGAGCACTGGCCTCAGGCTTCTGAAGAGCATCACACTTCCAGAAAGTTGAAAAAGAAATTATACCTCCCTGAGACATGCTCACCTCTCCTCCATCCCTAGGACAAATTCCCTCCAAAATCATCACACTGCCTTTCTCTTCTCTTCCCCAGATGAAACTACCTTCCCCATAATGATTAGATGAGGAGCAAATACCCATTTCTCCTTTAGAAAACCCTCCTAACTCATGAACCAGAGCAAAGACCCATACAGGACAAAAAGAAATCTTCTACCAATGTGTAGGTCAGATTATTTTCAATTTGCACTTTATATTTGTGCTTTACAATTTACAAAGACCAGCTGGGTGCAGTGCTCACACCTGTAATCTCAGCACTTTGGGAGGCCAAGGTAGGCAGATCACTTGAGGACGGGAGTTCAACACCAGCCTGTCCAACATGGTGAAACCTCGTCTCTGCTAAAAGTACAAAAATTAGCCAGGCGTGTTGGTGGATGCCTGTAATCCCAGCTACTCGGGAGGCTGAGGCAGGAGAATTACTTGAACCCAGTAAGCTGAGATCATGTCACTGCACTATATATTGCCTGGGTGTTGGAGTGAGACCCCGTCTCTAAAAAAAAAAGAATTTACAAAGACCTTTCCCACACACGATCACATTTTGGTCTGCCAACCACTAAGTGAGACAAGTATTACTAATCCCATGCTGTGATGTAGACGCTTAGGCTCAAAGAGTTTAAGCAACAGTTCCAAGGCCACCTACCTACTCAGTGGCAGAGCTGGGATTCTAACCTTATAGAATTCTGAGTGAAATCCTTCCTCCAATAAAGTAATAATAATAGCTACCTGTCTTGAGCATTTACTGTGTGCCATACCCTATGCTATGTACTTTACACACTTAAATTTAGTTAACACTCATGAAAACTCTGTAAGATAAAGTTGTGCTATTATTATGCCCATCTTAGGGATGAGGAAAACTGAGGCAGAAGGAGGGTAAGCAATTGCTGAGGTCACCCAGCTATACCGTTGTATCCTATAGCTTCCTAAATTTTTGCTATTCCTACTTCACTGCAAATCATAAACTCAAGCTAGGAAACAAAATAATAAGCACCCCAGTAGAAAGTTTGGAAAGCACAGAGTCAACAGTTAAGACCCTGGCAAGAGGGGCTCATTTACAAGCTATGCCCTAAAGCAGCAAGCTGTAGGTGTTGGCTACTAAATCCGTATAAACAGGCATCACCAACTTATTTTAAGCCTCAGTGAAAAGGTTAGTGACAGTATCGGCCAGAGCCTGGCAGGAAACAGATGGCATGCTCCAAATTGCTCAACTGAAAAAAAATGTAACGAGGGGGCTATTTCGGAAGTGCAGGCGGGATGAAAAGAGTCTATGAGGGGCGGTGTGGCACCAGAGACAGCAAACGCAGGGAGGGGTTACCCCCTCTAGGACTGCAGGGGCAAAGGGACGGAACGTGGTACGGCAGCCCAGCAACAGCTAGAGCTGGGAGATGGACTGCCTCCCAGACACTGCCAGGGCAGCCTTCCTCCCTTCCATCCCCGCCAGGTGTCCCCATTAGCCAGGAACACTCAAGAGCTGTCAGGCAAAGAGTGTTGGTGAAGCTGTCCCTAGAGATGCATCTCTTGGGCCATTGTCAGGGTAGAGAGAGGTGGACAATGAATAGGGATGAGCCCTCTTATCCTGACCCCGCCCACGCAAGGGCTTTAGCTGAAGCCACACAGCGTTTGAGCGCTAGCTGCTTCAGAACCAACACGCTCTGGTTCCTGTTTTCTCTAAACATGCAACTGTGTTAAGCACACCGACATTAAAGGGAGCACCAATATCTAGTGCATTTCTTTCCCCAGGGGCTGTGCTGTCTTCCCTTTCTCGTGGAGTTCAATCAGTGCCTGCAGGACCTTACTGCCTGGGCTCACATAACAAGCAAAAGTTCCAGCCAGGCGCGGTGGCTCACTCCTATAATCGCAGCACTTTGGGAGGCTGAGGCAGGCAGATCACAAGGTCAAGAGATCGAGACCATCCTGGCCAACATGGTGAAATCCCGTCTCTACTAAAAATACAAAAATTAGCAAGGTGTGGTGATGGCACCTATAGTCCCAGCTACTTGGGAGGCTGAGGCAGGAGAATTGCTTGAACCCAGGAGGTGGAGGTTGCAGTGAGCCGAGAGTGCGCCACTGCACTCCAGCCTGGGCGACAGAGCAAGACTCCATCTCAAAAATGAATAAATAAACAGGAGTTCCTTCTTGGCTCCTCCACCTTGATCAAGAATGGGTTGGTTCCTCAAAAAAAAAAAAATCATAGGACTGCCATATGATCCAACATTCCTACTTCTGGGTATATATCCACAAAAAGTGGAATTAGTGTGTGGAAGAAATATCTGCACCTTTGTGTTCATTGCAGCATTATCACATAGTAGCCAAGATATAGAAACAATCTAAGTGCTTATTAACAGAGGGATGGTTAAACAAAATGGGACACACACCCACACATATTATATACATGTATGAGTATTATTCATTCTTAAAAAAGAGGAAATATATATATATATATATTATTCATTCATAAAAAGGAAGAAATCCTGTTATTTGTAACATAGATGAGATTGCCAAAGGTAAATTTCTTAGTCTGTTTCTTGTTACTATAACTGAATATGTGAGACTGGGTAATTTATAAAGAACAGAGATTCATTTCTTACAGTTCTGGAGGCTGGGAAGTCCAACAGCATGGCACTGGCATCTGGTGAGAGTCTTCTTGCTATGGCATAGCCTGGCAAAGGTCATTACACCATGAGAGGGTGTATTAGGGTTCTTCAGAGGGACAGAACTAATGAAGTGTGTGTGTGTGTGTGTGTGTGTGTGTGTGTGTAGGTATACATATATATAAATAATATAAATGAACTCCCCTTTACATATATATATATGTGTATATATATATATGTTTTGCACACTTAGAAACCCTATTGGAGGCCAAGACAGGAGGATCCCTTGAGGCCAAGAGATTGAGATCAGCCTGGACAAAATAGCCCGATCCCATCTCTACCAAAAAATTTAAAAATTAGCCAAGCATGGTGGTGTGTGTCTATTGTCCCAGCTACTCAGAAGGTGAAGGTGGGAGGATTGCATATATGTATGTGTATGTGTATGTGTGTGTGTGTGTGTGTGTATATATATATATATGTATGTATGTAAAGGGGAGTTTATTAAGTATTAACTCACACAATCACAAGGTCCCACAATAGGCTGTCTACAGACTGAGGAGGAAGGAGAGCCAGTCTGAGTTCCAAAACTGAAGAACTTGGAGTCTGATGTTCAATGGCAAGAAGCCCCCAGCAGCACAGGAGAAAGGTGTAGGTTGGAAGGTGAGGCCAGTCTCTCTTTTCACAATTTTCTGTCTTCTGATTAGATTGTGCCTACCCAGATTAAGGATGGGTCTGCCTTTCCCAGCCCACTGACTCAAATGTTAATCTTTTTTTGGCAACACCCTCACAGACACACCCACGATCAATACTTTGTATCATTCAATCCAATCAAGTTGACACTCAGTATTAACCATCACAGAGGGCAAGAGCGTTTATGCCAGCTCAGGGCTCTCTTCTTTGTCTTCTAAAGCCACCAGTCCTGTCATAAGGAGCCCACCTGATGAATTTATCTAATCCCAATTACCGTCCAAACACCAAAACTCCAGTCAAAATATGAATTTGGGGATTAAGTTTTTAGCACATTAAATTTGGAGGACACATTCAAGTCATAGCAGTAAACATGGCACACAAAAAGTTAAGAACCCCTGAGTATGGTAGAAGTCGCCTTGACTTGATCCTTTGTCCCAACTATAAAATCTTCCCCATGCTTATTGAATATGATTTGAATAATGACACGATTAGTTTAAAATAGATATTCTGACACCAAAGACCCCTCTGGGGATCCAAATCTTTGTCTGTAGAAAGATCTTGTTCCAAAGGAGCGTTTAAACATAGCAGTGTGTCAGAATCAAAAAGGCATCCCAACGTGAGCAGGTCCTGAGGCACTGAACCATACCATCAGTATCGATTTCAGGCAGAATAGCTGGCCGTAAGACTTTTAAATGCAAACGCCGTAGGCATCTATTAAAAAGCCTAAACTGGGCTGGGCGCAGTGGCTCATGCCTTTAATCCCAGTACTTTAGGAGGCTGAGGTGGGCGGATCACCTGAGGTCAGGAGTTCAAGACTGGCCTGGTCAATATGGTGAAACCCCATCTTTACTAAAAATACAAAAATTAGTTGGACATGGTGGTTCGCGCCTGTAATCTCAGTTCCTCAGGAGGCTGAGGCAGGGGAATCGCTTGAACCCAGGAGGCAGAGTTTGCAGTGAGCCGAGATCATGCCACTGCATTCCAGCTTGGGCAACAGAGTGAGACTGCATCTAAAAAAAAAAAGTATACAATGAAAGTTAAAAGTTAAAATCCCTTCCACTCTAGAACTTCATTCCCATTTCTAGAGGTAATCACTGTCAACAATTTGTGTTCTCTTCCTGAAGTCATCTGAGCGCATACACACCCATTATATGCACTATACACACTGTTCTGGGCTTGCAGTTTTTCTCTTAATAAGGAATTTTAACATCTCTCCACATCAGCATAGAAGAGCAATCTCATTCTTTTTTAATGGCTTTACTGAATGAAATCTGTATTTTAAAAAATTATATTGAAGTACTGGGCTGGGTGTGGTGGCTTAAACTTGTAAATCCCAGCACTTTGAGAGGACAAGGCGGGAGATCACATGAGGCCAGGAGTTCAAGACCAGCCTCGCCAACATGGTGAAACCCCATCTCTACTAAAATTACAAAAATTAAAAGTTAGCTGGGTGTGGTGACACACATCTGTAATCCTAGCTATTCAGGTGTGTGAGGCATGAGAATCGCTTGAACCCAAGAGACAGAGATTGCAGTGAGTCAGGATCATGCCACTGCACTCCAGCCTGAACAGGACCCTCTCTCAAAACAAAACAAAACAAAAACCCAAAAAACTGAGGTTCTGGTGATGGACAGTGGTGTTGGTTGCACAATCATGTGAATGTACCAAATACTACTGAAACATACACTTAAAAATGGTTAAAATGGGCCATGTGCAGTGGCTCACGTCTGTAATCCCTGCACTGGGAGACTGAGGTGAGTCGATTGCTTGAACCCAGGAGTTCAAGACTAGCCCAGGAAACATAGCGAAACCCCGTCTCTACTAAAAGTATGAAAATTAGCCAGGCGTGGTGGCGTGCACTTGTAGTCCCAGCTGCTTGGGAGGCTGAGGTGGGAAGATCACTTGAGCCCACGAAGTGGAGGTTGAAGTGAGCCGAGATCGCACCACTGTACTCTAGCCTGGGCAACAGAAAGAGACCCTGTCTCCAAAAACATAGAAATACATAAAATGGTTAAATGGCAAATTTTATGTTATGTATATTTTACCACAATTAAAAAGAAAAAAAAAACACTTTTGAAGCTCCCCAAGTAATTGAGCTGCATTGCTCTTCCTGCCCCTGGTCCGGTCACCAGCCTGACATTTTGGAGACGCCTGCTCTCATTTTGCCTATTTGCCACCATTCTGAGGCCACTCATTCTAAAGAAATTAAAAGCGAAAAGACGAGTTGTATTTCTTCACAGAAGCAATTCTCTCCCCTCCACGGGTGGCTGCTAACACAGAGCTGCAGTGGCATGAAAAGGCTCCTTCCTAAGCCCGCCAGGAGTCAGCAGACAGCTGCCATGCTGTTGGTGCCACCGACAGCCCCAGGACTCCAGGAGGACAGAATCCCTTTCAGCTCCGGAATGCCTTTCATCCCCAATGTTGAAAAGCTCTGCGGAAATTAGGCCAGGGCTTGCGAAGGGATTCAAGCCCAGCCACAAGCAGTCCAAAAAGTCTGTGGTGGGGAAGTCTGCATGGAAACCTACCCTCCCCATCCCTGTTAAAGCCTCCCTGGACTTTCTTTCACTAGCATTTCCACATCCTTGATCCAGCTAAAGGGCTTGGAAAAAGCCTTTTCACATGTGATATGTTCAGATACGTTAAATTCCCTGAAATTCAGTGCGACGTGGTGTATCTGTGCAGTTTAGTGTCGTTCCATTGATCCACAGACTTGGGAGCAGTTCAGATCTGAGGGAACAAAAGCTGGTCCAGGGACATCACTGTCAAATCTTCAACCCACAGGCAAGCTCTCCCAGCACCTCGGTCACTCTGTGTCACAGAAGTCCATGGAAGTATTGCCTTGGCTACAGGAAGACACTTGACACAGAGGATTTTGTGACCTGGGCAAGTTACTGTGGTATGCAAAATTCTTGCGTCTGCCTGTTAAGGAATCACTTAACGTCTGGGAGGATCTGTCTTGATATTTTCCACATTCACGCCATGTGGCTCCTAGGTCTGGCCAAGTCTCATCAGTTGGGTCCTGCCAGGGAGATGACTCCATTGGAGACCCCGGATTTTCCTCTCCCCAGCTGGTCACTCCCAGGTCATTGCACATACCAACATTTCATCATTTTGTGGAAGTTTTCTTAGGTGTGGTGAGGTGTGGCTGATCTCATCTCATAGGTTCATTCGAGATTCTTTTCCATTTTCTTCTTCCTACACAGCAGCCACTGTACTAAGTGTCACTTCACTGGAACTTCTCACCGTACACCACTGCCACCCACTGCACTGGCAACACAGTGTCCACGTGCTCAGGAACTGTCCCCTTGGTTGGGTTTCCACCTGCTCACATATCATTCCTTTTAGCTACGGCAGCCTTGCCTGGCA
Organism: Cacajao melanocephalus; assembly: GCA_963573385.1. Taxonomy (NCBI): domain Eukaryota; kingdom Metazoa; phylum Chordata; class Mammalia; order Primates; family Pitheciidae; genus Cacajao; species Cacajao melanocephalus. The sequence continues at coordinate 11,658 of CAUYLG010015779.1, read as the reverse complement.
GGCCTAGTTTATCTTTAAGAAATGGAACCAGGCTAGGCACGGTGGCTCACGCCTGTAAATCCCAGCACTTTGGGAGGCTGAGGTGGGCGGATCACGAGGTCAAGAGATCGAGATTATCCTGGTCAACATTGTGAAACCCTGTCTCTACTAAAAATACAAAAATTAGCTGGGCGCAGTGGCGCATGCCTGTAGTCTCAGCTACGCAAGGGGCTGAGACAGGAGAATTGCTTGAACCTGGGAGGCAGGTTGCAGTGAGCCGAGATCATGCCACTGCACTCCAGCCTGGTGACAGAGCCAGACTCTGTCTCAAAAAAATTAAAAAAATGGAACCCAGGGAGTGATACCTGGCTGTTCTACTTGGAGAACTGCGGCTGCCACTCTCAATGCGTTTTCCTGCTGCTTTCCCTTTGAGATCAGATGTTCTCAGACTCTATCCTGAGCCCGAAATCCTGACAATTGCCCTATAGTGAGGTATAGGAGTTGGGAACAAGCCCTGTGGAGGTCAAAACAGGCCCCTGAGCTCCTGGCAACTGGGTTTCCTAAGATAAAGGTCTTGCTCCAGGTTGCTGGCTTGCCATGGTGCCAAATAAGCCCTTGATGGCCTTCTTATAGGACAGCTGTTTTCCAAAAATTAACCAGTTCTTGTGTGCGTTTTTCAAGAGATTTTACTTTCAGCACAGGAAACAAATATCAGCTTTTCATTCTGGTTTTTGTGCTCTAGGTTGCTAGCTGGCAATTTTTGCCTACGCTGAGACTCCCGAGAGATGGCACACCCTCCACCATCAGAGTCCTGTGCTCTGTAATCGTTTTTGCTTGGATTCTCAATCTGAGCTAAATCTCTTCCCCGACTGTGCACCCCAAGTCCACGTGGGTGATACAGGAGTCTTTAAGGATGGGGACCGGACAGGTGTGGTGTGGAAAGTTACCTCTAGGTCGGTGGTTCTCAAAGTATGGCCCCCAATCAGTAGCGTCACCATTACATAGGGAACTCGTTATAAATGCAACACCTCAGTCCCACCCTAGGTGTGCTGAATCCTGGGCCGGCTCCAGCAAGGCCCCCAGGTGAGTCTAATGCATGCTCACTTGGGCCACAGCTCTAGGTGAGGCTTTGTTTGCCCTCCAGCTGTCCCTTATCACAGGAATCCACAATCTCTGGGCCATGTACCTGTACTGGCATTAGATTCTCAAAGGAGCGCAAACCCTATTGCGAACTGTGCACGTGAGGGATCTAGAGTGTGCGCTTTTTATGAATCTAATGCCTGATGATCTGTCACTGTCTCCTATCACCCCCAGATGGAACCATCAAGCTCAGGGCTCCCATGGATTCTACATTATGGTGAGTTGTATAATTATTTCATTATATATTACAACGTAATAATAATAGAAATAAAGTGCATAATATGTGTAATGCACTTGAATCATCCCAAAACCATGCCCCCGACCCCTGGTCCATGGAAAAAATGTCTTCATGAAATAAATCCCTGATGCTAAAAAGGCTGGGGACTGCTGCCTTATAAGAATCACAGTTTTAGGCTGGGCGTGGCGGCTCATGCCTGTAATCCTGGCACTTTAGGAGGCTGACATGGGAGGATCGCTTGAGGCCAGGAGTTTGAGACCAGCCTGGCAAACATATGGGGACTCCATCTCTAATTTTAAAATAATAGTCACAGTTTTAGAACAGTAGCTATCAGCCCCAGCTGCTTCTTAGGATCACCTGTGGAGGTTTTATAAAGTATCGATACCCTGACCTCACACTTGGAGGTTCTGATTGAATTCACCTGCTGGATCACAGCTCTTGGTGATTCTAATGTTCAGATATAGCTTTAAGAAATACTCATGGCTGAGTGGGGTGGCTCACACCTGTAATCCCAGCACTTTGGGAGGCTGACGTGGATAGATCACCTGAGTCCAGGAGTTCGAGACCAGCCTGGCCAACATGGTGAAACTCCATCTCTACTAAAAATACAAAAATTAGCTGGGTGTGGTGGCACACGCCTGTAGTCCCAGCTATTCAGGAGACTGAAGCAGGAGAATTGCTTGAACCCAGGAGGCAGAGCTTGCAGTGAGCCGAGATCACGCCATTGCACTCTAGCCTGGGCTATAAGAGTAAAACTCTGCCTCAAAAAAACAAACAAAAAATCCCACCACTCCTCACAAGGTTCTCCTTGCAGAGTTAGGCAGCCTTATGAGTAACTACCCATTTGTTCCTCACAACCTCTTCCCAGCATAGAAGTAATTTATTTTTTGCAATTCATCATGATCACTCATCAGCCAGAGAGGTAACAAGACACAGGACAAAGCATTGCCAGGTTTGGGGAGAGACTTGGATTCCCAACTCGACCCCTCACTGGCTGCAAGCCTTTGGGAAAACTAAATCATCTAATCTTTCTAAGCCTCAGTGGCTTCCTCTAAAAAATAGGAATTATATTAATAATTACTGGATAGTCTCTTAAGGTCTTTTCCAGGAAAAAAATAAATCTTTGGTTCTAAGAGCTTCTGAAAGGTCTTCAGCATAGAATTGCTAATATTGAGTTGTCATCCTTCAGGATGAGCAGAAAATATTGTGAGTCAGTCCACTTTGTGTTTTTTCCAGTATTTGCAAATAAAAGAGACTGGCACTCAGCACACAGATGCCAAGAAGGAAGCCATGACAGTGGTATGTCTGTACTCCTGTTCTGTGCCCTAGAATGTTCCAGTGGGCATCAGTAGATGCTCAGGAGAGAGACTTCCATGCTCAGCGTGCCCCCCACTGTCACCCTCCATGTTCACAGACATCCTCTTCCTTTCACTGCCACTTAGCTACCCACCCTTCCTCTTGACTCCTCTTCACTTACCTTGTGGTTTGTTTTTTTTTTTTTTGAGGCAGAGTCTTACTCTGTTGCCCAGGCAGGAGTGCAGTGGTGCAATCTGGGCTCACTGCAACATCTGCTTCCTAGGTTCAAACGATTCTCCTGCGTCGGCCTCCTGAGTAACTGGGATTACAGGTGTCCACCACCATGCTCGGCTAATGTTTGTATTTTTAGTAGAGATGAGATTTCGCTACGTTGGCCAGGCTGGTCTCAAACTCCTGATCTCAAATGATCCATCTACCCACCTCAGCCTCCCATAGTGCTGGGATTACAGGTGTGAGCCACCGTGCCCAGCTTCTCTTCACTTTTATTTCTGGCTCTCAAAAAACTGCAATAATCAGCCTGTGATTATCTTAACGGAGCCCATCCATTCAACCCCACTACCATAAAGACTCCTATGAAAAACAAGTTGAGTGTTTCAGGAAGAAGGTGAATAGGTAAAGTGTTTCCTGAGTTAGTTGCTTAATTAAAAGAATTTTTTTTTGCATATTCACTTTCTTCCCCATAAACAAAATAGTTTGGTATTCCCCTCCCTCCTATACCCCCACAAGAGGAAGTAACAGGATTAGAAGGCTGAGAGAAGATGGTAAGTTGTTTCAAGCTGATAATGTGTCCTCAATACTATGTTAAAAGCCAAGTAAACCTGTAATTTCTAGGAATCTCTTTGGAGAGAGAAGAAAAAGCTATACAAGGACTCCATGAATTTGGTTAGAGAACACAGCCAAGCCTTCCCATGTTGGGGTCACCATGGAGAGACAGGGATGTTTGCTACATGTTGGTGTCCCAACTTCAATTCTTCTGCCCACTCTGGACTCCATTTCTATAATCAGGGAACACCCATCCCTTCTCTGGAGGAGAGGTGCAGGAAAGGGCTTCAACAGGCATTGGGCTCTGTAAGTTCTAGCCCCTTTCCCAGTCTGTTTGGGAGACTCACGTGCAGTTGGCCAATAATGACAGTCATGCTTTTTATCCACAGGGGATTAGTATGTTCTGATCAAGATGAATACCTTTTATTCTCTCTTCCAGATCCTTCCCTTGCTACTGGCAAGATTTATGTATATTCCGGACCCCAGGTCAGTTGTCCCATCATGCCATGTGGATGTTTCCGAGGACCACAGAGAAATGTTTAGATGTACAGATGCCACTTGGCTCACGGTTCTGCAGGCTGTACAGGAGGCATAAGGGCATTTGCTTCCGGGGAGGCCTCAAGAAGCTTTTACTCATGCCAGGAAGGCAAAGGGGGAGCAAGGCATTTCACAAGCCCGGGGTAGGAGGAAGGAGGTGGGAGGTGCTACACACTTTCAAACAAGCAGATCTCACGATAACTCACTCACTATCATGAGAATAGCACTGAGGGGATGATGTAACCCATTCATGAGAAACAGCCCCCATGATCCAGTCACCTCCCACCAGGCCCCCTCTCCAACACTGGGGGCTACAATTCGATATGACGTTTGGGTGGGGACACAGATCCAAACCATATCACACTATTATACCCGCAAGAGGTTTCTCCACTCTGGGCCACTTTGACCTAAACTTCCAAGTTCTCAGTTGCTACCATACTTGACTTTCAGTTTAGGTCCCTCCCTAAAGATCCAACTTCAGCTATCCTAGTATAGAAATGGATATATTCCTTAAAAAATTTTTTTAATTCAAATAAGACATTTTGAAAAAGGAAACTAGACTGGGTGCAGTGGCTCATGCCTGTAATCCCAACACTTTGGGGAGCTGAGGCAGGCAGATCACTTGAGGTCAGGAGTTTGAGACCAGCCTGGCCAACATGGTGAAACCCCATCTCCAGTAAAAATACAAAAATTAGCTGGGTATTGTGGCATGCACCTGTAATCCCAGCTACTTAGGAGGCTGAGGCAGGGGAATCCATTGAACCCGGAGCCAAGGTCACGCCACTGCACTCCAGCCTGGGCAACAGAGCGAGACTCTGCCTCAAAAAAAAAAAAAAAAAAAAAAGAAGAGATGAAAACACCCATAAGTTCTCCACATTTCCCCCAAATCTAAATAAGCTAACAAAAACTCTCTGTGCACCAAAGAGCATGTGCACACATACACACGCTCGAATAACAACAGTACTTTATAGACAGGTAATACAGTGTCTAAGGGTTAAATACATGGACTCAGGAGCCAGATATTATCAACCATTTATAAGTTGTTTCCACCGAAACTCATTTACAATAAAATGTGGATGGTAATAATAATGCCAACTTCTTAGGGTTGTTAAGACAATTAAATGGCATAGTATGCATGCAGCTCTCATTAGAAGAGTAGGCACTCAGTACCTTGAACTATTAGTATTCTTTTTGCTTGGTGGAATGAAGAGATCCCTGTTGCTTTTCTCAGTATGTCCATTTGCAAGGTGTAGATGAATCTGCGGTTTACTTGGCAAGCCAGGGCCAGTCGTCTCTTCCCCAGCGTCTGGAAACATCTGCCCTCAGTGGGTGGAGGCAGAATCCCAATCCTCACTAAGGAATGAAGTTACCCTTAACTCAGTGTCAGAAATATCCCAATCGTTTACTGCTGCTTCCCTCTGCTGCTGCTATTGAGAATTACACCAAGCTGAGTTTCTGCCACAAGACTAGCAAACTCTAACCTCATATGGAGAGAATTAGCTGTGCAAGTTGAGTATCCCTCATCGAGAATGCTTGCAACAAGGTGTGTTTTAGATTTTGGATTTTTAAATATTTTGGAATATTTGCACATACACAGTGAGGTATCTTGGGGATGAGACCCAAGTCTAAACATGAAATTCATTTATGTTTCATGTACACTTTGTACACATAGCCTGAATGTAATTTTATATAATATTTTAAATAATTTTGTGCATGAAACAAAGTTTTGGCTATGTTTTGACTGCAACCCATTGCATGAGGTCAGGTGTAATATTTTGTATTTGTGACATCATGTCAGTGTTCAAAAAGTTTGGGATTTTGCAGCATTTCAGATTTCCAATTTTCAGATTGGGGTGCTCGACCTGTATGTACTTTGTTTAGGATTTCATTGAATATCCCAGAATTTGTTTTTAACATAATAGCACTGCATTTTTTATAATCTATAACTGTTTCTGGACATTTCCATAGAATATTTTTTATTTTCCATTAAAAGTATTCTATTATTATTATTTTAGAGACAGAGTCTCGCTTTGTCACCCAGGCTGAAGTGTAGTGGCACAATCATAGCTCACTGTAACCTGGGACTCCTGGGCTCAAGCAATCCTCCTGCCTCAGCCTCCCTAGTAGCTGGAACTATAGCCATGCAACCACCATTCCGAGGTAAATTTTTAATTTTTTTGTAGAGACAGAGTCTTACTCTGTTGTTCAGGCTGATCTCAAACTCCTGGCTTCAAGTGACTCTCCTGCCTTGGCCTCCCAAAGCATGCTGGGATGAGCCACTGTGCCTGGACATCAAATCTTGCTCTATGTTACCTCAAGCCGGCTTCTGAACACGGCCAATTCTCAAAGCTACTCTTCTCTCACTTTCTCATTTTTGTTTTCTGTACCTCCATATCCCAGAGACTTAAGTCCCCCAATAGCTGCGACCTCCTTTTTTCACATCCTCTCAGTGGCTCAAACCAGTCCCTCCTTCCCTCTGCAAGAGCTTTTAGCACCTCCAGAGAGGCCCTCCTGTCTCCAAGCCCTTCCCTTTTATAGGTCATGAAGATCCATCATTCAAAGGCTCTCTCTGCTCTGAGTCATCTCTCTACAGCCCATGGTTGGCCCACGCTCCTTGGACCTCCTGCAACCGACCCTGCCAACTCCAAGCCTTAACTCTCATGACCCCGACACAGCTGCCAGGCTGGCTCCCATCATCCACATCCACATTGTCATTTCCTGCCTTTGTAGTTTAGTGATTGCTCTTTTTTGCTGTTGAAAATGCACTCTTCTCTATAAAAATTATTCACTCCTCAGCTCAAATGCTATTTCCTACAGAGTGCCTTAACTTCTATGACATTTCTTACATCTTACCTGGGTTGCCCTTATCAAATGCATTGTTACTTGGGCACATTTCTTCTTAAAATTTTTTCTACTATCATATGACCCAGCAATCCACTACTGGGTATATATCCACAGAAAGTGAAATCAGTATGTTGAAGAGCTGTCTGCACTCCTATCTCCATTGCAGCATTAATTACAAGAGTCAATGTATGAAACAACTCACTTGTCTAGCAACAGATTAATAGATAAAAATCTGCTATCAGTCAGTAGAGACAGAATTCCAAACTCCCCTTAGGAATGAAGTTTTCCTAAGCTCACAGTGTGAGAAAGATCTCAATAATGGATATATTCATGAATAAAGACAATGTGGTACATCTAAATATAGCCATTAAAAAGAAGGAAATCCTGCCATTTGCAGCAACATGGATCAACCTGGAGGACTTATTATGCTGAGTGAAATAAGCCAGGCCCAGTAGGATAAATACTGCACGATCTCACTTATATGTGGAATCTTAAAACATTGAACAAACGGAAGCAGTAAGCATAATGGAGGTTATCAGGGGCTGGGGTGGATAGGTGTTGGCGAGATGTTGGTCAAAGGGTAGATAAAACATTTTACACAGCAGGAATAAGTTCAAGAGTTCTATTGTCCATAATGGTGACTAAAATTAAAAACAATGTATTGCGTTCCTGAACTGAACGCAATACATTTAAAAACTTAAATGAAATGGAAACATTCTTCAAAGAACTAAACTACCAAATCTTTTCTTTTTTTTTTTTTTTGAGACTGAGTTTTGCTTTTGTCACCCAGGCTGGAGTGCTGTGGCATGATCTTGGCTCACTGCAACCTCTTCTCCCAGGTTCAAGCGATTCTTCCACCTCAGCCTCCTGAGTAGCTGGGATTACAGGCACCTGCTACCATGTCTGGCTAATTTTTTGTATTTTTAGTATAGACGGGGTTTCACCATGTTGGCCAGGCTGGTCTTGAACTCCTGACCTCAAGTGATCCACCCGCCTTGGCCTCCCAAAGTGCTGGGATTACAGGCGTGAGCCACCATCCCCAGCCCTAAACTACCAAATCTTAAAGAAGAAATAGATCTCCTGAATAGCCTTCTATCTATTGAAGAAATTGCATGTATAGTTTAAAACCTTCTCACAAAGAAAACTCTAGGCCCATATAGTTTCATTGGTGTATTCTACCAAACATTCAAGGAAGAGACAATACCAATTCTACACATACCATTCCACAATACAGAAGAGGACACTTGGAACCTATCCACTTCCTACCAGTTCCATCGCCCTCCTTCTCCTCTTGTCTCCAGCTTCATGACTGGGAGTTCCTGTGCATGTGTACAGACACCCCAGACCGCAGGCCCAAGCTTCAGGCACAGCCCCTGCAACCACCCACCCCACCCCCAGGGCCAAGGGGTGAGCCCACAGTGGCTTTGAAAATGGGAAACTTACCTGGTGCTGTTCCATTCCCTCAGAACTGAACACCCCACAAGAATCCACCTGCTCTCAGTTACACTAAAACACCCACAAATACTTGTTTTTTATATTTCATCCAGATTTTATCACTGTTATCTTCAGGAGAGTGGCCTGTTTTTTGCATCATAGAATCTAACTTGCTTATGAGATGCCCTCGTCACCAGCCTGGTTGGTCTCTTCCCACGACTGCACACAACAGATTTACATATTGCTTCTCGAGGTAAACCCCTCACCTTTAAGAAGTGTGTGTTTTGGGGGCTATTTCTGAGATCTGCAGCTTTGGACCTCTTTCTCTCTCTCTCCTTTTTCCTACACGTTCCCTGCTTGGTTTCCACTGCTTTTGGAAACTTCTTCACCTACTTTATATATTTTTTTCTGGGTTTCACTGAAAATAGAGTTTGCTTTCTACCCCACTGATTGTACCCGCCGTTTTGACACTAGAACTGTCAAAGATTCATGCAAAAGATAAGACAGGGCCAAGGTCAGACAATTCTCGGTGGTTAATGGAATCATTATTTGTTAAATGACCCCATACACACTAGGCAACCTATGGCTGTAACAGAGGTTTCTATACACCAGGACAGTATTGGAAGTCTATAATCACATCTGCATAAGACATATGCCACCAGTTTTGGCAGGTGAACCAATGTTTCGTCTCTGTAACAGGACATTTCTGCGGTACAGTTATTCATGCTCAGAAAGGGCCGTGAAAACACACCACTGTGTTAAGTGATACAGGTGTAAGTTTGGGTTTATTAGAGGAAAATCACACAAGCAGAAAGTAGTAGCATGCATGCCATCCCTGAAATCGAATTATCCCACGGCTTAGGCCAGGCATAGAGGTTTATAAGCACCGTCACCAACATTCCAGTCAAGACTGATCTCTATGCCCTTAATATTGTACATATTTATAGCAATGAGGTGGTTCTGCTTATTTGACTGAGTTAACACAGACTTGCTAAGCCAGTTTTCTGCCAAATAACCAAAATGAAGGAGGAAATGAGTGTCCAGGACCATCCAGATTTGTCTCTCTTCAGCTGTTTTGGAGATGTGGTTTGACCGATGAACTATCTGAATGTATATGTTCACCAATTATGCTGTGATGGGATTTTTCCTACATTCACTTTAAAGGCAATTCAACATGAAGACAGTTGTCTTACAGCCATAACCTCACTGAGTCTCCATTTCCTGTAGAAAAAGAGGCACAAGGATCGAGGCCAGTGGTATTTGACAATTACTATTCTGCCAAACTAAATTTAGAAGCTGAAAGATAGGATGCCACTTCTAGATATGCTGCTGTTTTCAAACCTGGAAGCTTAGCTCTCTGCACTACATTTAATGGGACTAGCTGACTTTTAAGTCTCTTTCAACCTTGAGATTTGATTCTGTGACTAGCAGTAAGGTACAATTTTTTTTTTCTTTTAAATAATTTAGCAAAAAAGGTTAACCACTAGAGGGCAGAAATATTACAAGTCAGAAAGGAGCGATGCCTGCCACAGTGAAGTACACTGGTGACTTTTACAATTCTTATTTCAATTAAATTTCACAAATATTTTATTGCCTGCCAACGCCATTCTACAAGTTGTGTTATGCTGAGTCCAGTGACTACTAATGCTAACAGTTCACAACTCAACTATGCAACTGTAAGAAAGAGTGGCCACCTGTTCACATTGTGTGACAACACGTTTCATTTGTTTAGGAGTCTATATTAAGCACTTACGGTGTGCCAGGTGCTGTTCTATGGACTCAGGATACATCATTTACCAAAGCAAAGATCCCTCACCTTGTGAAACTGACTTCTGGTGAGAGAACAGATCCAATAAAAACTAAAATAAGTAAGTCAATAATGCAGTGTGATAAAAAATCATCAGTGCTGGCCAGGTGCCGTGGCTCACGCCTGTAATCCCAGCACTTTGGGAGGCCGAGGCGGGTGGGTCACCTGAGGTCAGAAATTCGAGACCAGCCTGGCCAACATGGTGAAACCCCCATCTCTACTGAAAATACAAAAAATTAGCCAGGCATGGTAGTGGGTGCCTGTAATCTCAGCTACTCCAGAGGCTGAGGCAGGAGAATCGCTTGAACCCAGGAGGCGAAGGTTGCAGTGAGCCGAGGTCACACCATTGCACTCAGCCTGCGCAACAAGAGTGAAACTCTTGTCTCAAAAAAAAAAGTGACAGTGCTTTAGGAGAAGGAAAAAGTAGAACTGCATACAGGGGATTGGGAGTCAGGTGAAGTGTTGCAGTTTTAGGTAGGGTGGGGAGAGTAGCCTCAGGGAGGGGACATTTGATGGAGACAGAGGTGAGGAAGTGGGCAGTGCAGCTAGCAGAAGCTAATGTTTTGCAGGCAGAGGGAACATGAGAAGGTCCCAAGGCAGGGGAGTCACTCACAGTAGCTGAGTTGAGGTAAGAGGAGGTAGATCATGAGAGGTGTTGTAAGCTGTTGTGAGCACTTCAGTTTTTACTTTGAGTGAGATGGGGAGTCACTGAAGGATTTTGTGCAGAGGAAGGACATTTTTAGAGTCACTCTGGCTGCAGAGTTGAGAAAAGCCTCAGAGTGTTATCTCTTAGGTAAGCTTCCAAGTATTCTGTTACCAGCTCATCAAAAAACAGAATGAAGGGCAGTTGAAGGCACCCATATTACTGTCTCCATTTAGTGAATAGCAGCCTTGAAAACTGATTATATAAATTGGAATTATTTTGTCATATCCAGCTAAATTAGAGTCCAGAGATGAGGGAGAAGAGAAAGCAGTTGGGGCACAAAGTGCCTGCCCAGGAATTATATTGAAAGCCAGCTGCCAAGGTGACCTGCTATAACCTGAAGACCTGTTTTACCTAGGAGCTGCATAAATGAACTGCTGTAACTCTAAGACTAGTTCACTTAACACCTTCTCTCAGAAATTAGAGCTTGCCTGCTCCTAAAAGTTTTGCTCAGGGTCAGTGAACTACCTTTCAAGGCAATACATACTGTTGTACTGAACGGAGCATAGAAAGTCAACACCAAGACAAAAGTATGCTAAATTGCAGGGTCTTTATTGCCTGCGGCCACGGAGGACTCACGTCTCTCCAACCCGTGGCCCCGAAAGGAGGGTGTCAAGACCTTTTATAACCGTAAAAATCACCTTGGGAGTGAAGGAAAGGGGTGGGGGTCGGGATGAGGGGCTTCAGACATTCCGAGGGCTAGTGAATTCTGTAAATCACCTTCTGGGAGTAGATGAGGGTGATCGGCGGGGGTGTGGGTGAGGGGCTCCAGACATTCCGAGGGCCAGGGGATTTTCTGACATTCTGATTGTTACTTAAGTGGTTCATAAAAGTCAGGATTAGCATTTGTTTACACGTTGTCGGGGTAGCGCGGAAATTACAAGTCGCAGGGGCCAA
>CAUYLG010015777.1:0-20339 GCA_963573385.1 Cacajao melanocephalus | reverse complement strand
CGGGGTGTGTTTTTACTGTTTCCTAGTTTCTTGTGTTTTGGCCCAACCCTTATTTTTTACAAAGGGTAGTTTCACCCCGTTCGGTATTCTTTTTTTTTTTTTTTTTTTTTTTTTTTTTTTTTTTTTTTTTGTAGAGATGGGGTTTCTCTACATTACCCAGGCTGGTCTCAAATTCTTGGTCTCAAGTAATCCTCCCGCCTCGGCCTCCCAACGTGTTGGGATTACAGGCATAAGCCACCGTGCCAGAGCACGAATATTGTATTTTCAATCAGACTTTGATTGAAAACAAGCCACGTGTAAGTGGACTCGTGCAGTTCAAACCTGTGGTGTTCAAAGGTGAAGGGCAGCATCACTTAAAGTCAGGCTCATAGCCTGGCACGTGTTGGAGGCAGACGGAGCCTCACCTAGCACCTGCCGCACACTGTCTAACATAACACGTCTCCACGCCCTCTCTTCACCTTAGCGTGTGCTTCTGCATCATGCTATTCATGTTTGCGTGACTTCCACAGCACCCTGCACACAGTAGGACCTCAGTGCATCTTCCAGTAAGTGGAGTTCTAGATTTAAGCAAAATCAAAAGATTCCTGGATCTAAACTCTGGATTTTTTGACTTCTGTACGCTTCAAAATGCCTGGCACTCGGTGAGCGCCCCCTAAGCACTTGTTGAACCAAACAGAATAAATCCGATTCGCCCAGTTCCGCCCTGGCAGAGAGGTCTGCGTTTGGCAGGATGACAGAATCCGTTGCTATTAAATTCTTATGTAAGAGTTAATGGCCCTCCCAGTCCACTTGACATCCCTCCCACTACAGGAGAGGCTTCCCTAAGGAAGAGCACGATTTACAAGCACACACTGTTTCGGTGGTGGATTCACAGATTCGTTTCTAGTCTCGGTTCACCACAGAGATCTTAAAACATCGCTGCAGGCTCCGTGTGGGACAGAGGGGGCGGCGTGCCGGGGCTCGGAGGGGAAGGCCTGGCCACCCGGCGCGGCGAGCCTGGGCCCTACCGGCCGCCCCGGGACTCCGGCTGGCAGCGGCCCCAGAAGGCGGTGTCCGGGGGGCCCCGCGGGCGCCGGTGCCCGCTTGGCCTGGGAGGTCCCCTGGGGAAACAATGCGCCCGGCCCCGGACTCCCGCCGCCCCTGAGCGCCGCGCCGCTCGCCGCTCCCCTCACTGCCGTCCCGCCGCTCCAGGGGGCGCGGCGCGCGGCCGATCCCGGCCTCTCCCGAGCCCCGGCGGGTGGCGGGCGCGGAACATGGCGGCGCGGCTGGGCCCGGGGCAGCCGCGAGGGGCCGCGGCGCTGCGCTCTGGGCCGGGGCCGCGCGGCTAGAGCGGCGCCTGGGCCCGGCGGCGAGGCCTCCTCCCCGCCCGCCGCCGCCGCCGCCGCCGCGCCCCGCCCCGCGCGCCCGCCCCTCCCCGGGCCGCGGCCGTGCCCCGCGTCGCGCTCCCCCGGGATGGCCCGCGCGCCTCGGCGCTGCCTCTCGGAGCTCACGGCGGAGCGGCGGCGGCCGCGCTCGGGGGGCGCGCGGCTACGGCGGCGGCGGCGCCGCGCGTGAGGGGCCGCCTCGGGCCGAGCGGGCGCGGCGAGCGGCTGGGCGAGCGCAGCCAACATGTCGGATACCAAGGTAAAAGTTGCCGTCCGGGTCCGGCCCATGAACCGACGAGGTGAGGAGCTTTCCGCTGGTTTTTATTTCTGCTCGGGCTGAGGGCGGGGGCAACTTTGGAAACTGCGGGGCCGGGGCGGCCGGAGCGCGGCCGGGGCCGGGGGGCCGGGGCGGAGGCGGTGTCCGCGCTGGCCGCGGTGCCCGGGGCGCCGTCTCCAGGCTCGGCCGCCTCCCTGGACGGAGCCCCGCGCGGGCTGGAGGCGGCGGGTGCTGGACTTTGCAACGTCCCTTTCCCTCTGTGCTTTCAGAACTGGAACTGAACACCAAGTGCGTGGTGGAGATGGAAGGGAATCAGACGGTCCTGCACCCTCCTCCCTCTAACACCAAACAGGGAGAAAGGTACAGCGGGTTCCGAGAGGGCGGCTGGGGAGGATCCAGCCTCGCGGGGTCCTGCAAGTTTGAGCCAGGAAAATGGGCGCGCTCGTTCCTATTGTTAGGAGGGCGGCTTCAAGTTTGTCGCCCGCTCCTGTTTGAAGCGTTGCAAGTCCAAGTTCCTCTCCTCCCTCGCCCCCTTTCCCTCCATCTAGAGCGGCGGCAGGCAGGGCACCCTGGCCACCGCCAGCACCAGTCAGCTGAGACCTGGCGGGTTGCGAGGCACCCGGGAGGGAGAGGGCCGGATGGGACCCCAGAGGTGAATCGTCCAGCGGCCACATTTTACAGACAGGATAACTGAGGTCCGAGGCGGGCAGGGGACCAGCCCACGACCTCATTGTTCGTGGAACCCAGTGCCCGTGATTCTTTTAATCACCGCAGCGTTTGTTTCCTTTGGCAGAATTGTTGAGGGACAGTGTGTGTAAAATGGGAGGAAAAAAAATGAAGCGAAAGAGTCTGGTACGATGCAGACTCAGGCTGGACTAGTTAATATCTATTTTAGTTGTTGCTGCTGAGTTGAGGTAATGCCTCAATGTAATGCGCGGATTTTGATTTTCAAGGAAACAAAAGTAGAGCCCTGAACTGTATAGACACTGAGGGATGTTCTAAAAGGGGCTGTATTTACTAGAAGGCAACATATTTGCATTTGAAAAGTGGTAACTGTTGGATCCTTATTAATTCTGTTCTGTTCCATGCAGCAGTATGGGATAATGCCCCAAAATAATTTGAATATTTGGCATTTTTCTAGTAAGCCTCTGAGAAGAAATCGGTTGGAATTCATTCAATATAATAATGCAGTAGCTTGTAAATATCCGTATATGAAAAAACAGGAGAGTTTACCAAATTAATTTTTATTGGAAGTGAATGAGTTTCTGTTTCTAAGAATCACCTGTTGATCGATGGACTACAATTTAGTGAATTTCATTCTTTGGAGATTTTCATTGAAGAGAGACTCTGAAGCAGGGTTTGTGACATTATTAAGCAATGCCTCCATTCTATAATGTGTGGTGTTCAAGCTCAGTTTTGCCAAATCTGGGGAAAGAAATCATGAGGAGGTAAGATTGGGGATTCTTTGCTTTTCCTGTTGAGCATAGCAATTTTTATTCAGTTTGCAAACATTCTGCTACCTTTAGCAGATTCTGATGGTGATATTAAATAGCTCAGCTATCTTTAAAATGTTGTGTTTAACACTGAATGTAGTATTTATTGTACATTATACTGAATGTTGTTTGGTAATGGATGTATTTTTAGATGCATTTATAGCAGTGTAGATAATTTATTTTATAGTGATAGTAAAGTCCTTGAGTACATTAAATATTTACAGATTAAATTAGATGCCCATATCACCAACGAGTGTTTTTTCCCCCCAAACTGGATATTGTTATATTGCTTAGGGAAAAAAATCTGTTGGATCAGATTCTTGAAAGCAGTCTGGGGGAACAGGTAGAATATTTTTCAGCTCCGGTTGTGTAGCTGCTGCTTGTTTTCCTTGTTCGTTTGGCACCTGCTCCTTGTCACTCCATAAGGACTGTGACTGTTCGCTGCTGTTTAGTGACATGAAGTGTTGTCATTCGTGAAGAGAAACAGATTTGATTTTGTGGAATTTGGATACAATCCGTAACTGTGGACAGTTGGTTCCAAATGCTGAGTGATCAGTTGATCATTTTTCGAGCTGAACCACGTTAGTTACTGATCAGGATGTTTTAGGTAAAGATTTGAAGGGTGACTTTAGGATCTATTCATCTGTTTACTTAGTGGGATAGTCCCTTATCTGGAGCTATAAAAATAGCATTGAAATGTGGGTACTGTTGTGTTTTGACCTTCTGACAGATCTAATTCTTCGAGTAGCAGATGAGCTTTCTATGGGATTCTGTCCTAGTACCGGTTATTTCATTTACAGACGAACTGAGGAGTCAACACAACAGTGCTCCTTGTGCATTAGAATAACTGTCTTTGCACAGATGAAGACACCAAATGCATTTTTATTTTCATTATGCAGCTTGGTTTCACATTTCTCCACAGATTTTTTCCTTAAAGTAACAGTGCCTTTAAAAATAGAAACAATTTCTCCCTTGGGCTCTGGGCTGATTAACTGCAACAATGTTTCATGCTATGTTTGCCAGCATTTCTGTCATTGGTTTTTAGATAGTGCTCAGGGCAGGGCAAAGGTGAAGAGTAGAATACCCAGAATGTTACTATGTTTCCTATCTACAAGTCCATGGTTTGAAGTGTAAGAGGTCTTTAAATGCATACTGGCAAACCTGTGTCAAATTGAGGATTACTGTTTTTCTGAAAGTTGCAAGAAATTACCCATGAATTAACCATGGGTAGAAATTCAAAGTTAGTGGGTGAAAGTTTTCAGTCTTACCAGTAAAAACAAGTGAGAGTGCATTGATGTCCAGAAAAAAAAAAAAAAAAAAAAAAAACAGATGGTGTTGGCTTTCATCATTTCCCCATTTTACAAAACCAAAGCCAAGACTGTGTAGCTAGGACTAAAAGATCAGAGGACCTGTGAGGTTAAAGATGTTTGTTTTGGTGCTGAAATTTTAATATTGTAATACATTGCATGCGTCCAGGTTAGCAGTTGATATGTGTACTGATCCCCATTCTGAAACATTAAGACATGTGGATTTGTTTCTTAAAATACCATTGCATTGCTATCCAGGAGACATTTATGAAGTTCAGATCATTTTAGTACCATGCTTAGCATAGAGGATTCAAAGGTACTTGTGGATCCAGTACTTACACCAGAGTCACACCTTGGAGAGATGTGGGGAGAGAGGGGAAAAAATAGTTATAATACAACGTGGTAAATTACGCTGGGGTATACTTTTGCCATTTCATGGACCACATAATTTCGAAATTCTCTATTTCCTCTTCTTTGTCTCCCTTGAGGCTGTGAGCTCCCTGAAGGCAGGTACCTTGTCCTACTTCTTTTTCTGCCTCTTGCTCCCGCATACCTCCTGGCGTGTAGCAAGGGCTTAGCAAAAGTGATGGGAACATTGAGGAGGGGCTGTGGATGCTACCCAAGATCCTGGCAACCCGCCAAGACAGGTGCCGTTTGTGTGGTCTTATGGATGCTTAGGCTATAGGTTCACTTTTGCAAGATGAAGAGAGAGTCCTTTGCCAATGAAAGTGAAGGCATACCTGCCACACATTGCTTCAGGGTGATTGTATGTGTGTGAATGTGGGTGTGGAGTATGATTCAGAAGCAAGGCAGTTCTGGGCTGGGTGAGGTGGCTCACACCTGTAATCCCAGCACTTTGGGAGGCCGGGGCGGACGGATCACTTGAGGCCAGGAGTTCGAGACCAGCCTGGCCAATATGGTGAAACCCTGTCTCTACTAAAAATACAAATATTAGCTGAGTATGGTGGTGTGTGTCTATAATACCAGCTGCTTGGGAGCCTACGACTGGAGAATCGCTTGAACCTTGGAGGTGGAGGTTGTCATGAACTGAGATCCTGCCGCTGCACTCTAGCCTGGGCAACAGAGTGAGACTGCATCTCAAAAAAAAAAAAAAAAAAAGAAGCAAGACAGTTCTGGGGGTGGGATGGGTATGGGTCAAGGGATGGAGTGGGGTGAAGGGAGTGATGGAATGAGAATCCCTAACTTGCTAAAAAGGGTGACATACACAGTGAAATGTCTTCCTCTTCACCCCTACTGTCGTCTCTACTTTGCCCATCCCTTCACCTTTCTGAAAATGGGTAGCCACAGTCATTTATTTCTCATGCCTTTTTTTCAGATATATATGTTCATTTTTAATATGCACAAATATATACACAACTAAGTATCTTACATATTTTAAGAAATATCTTTGATATCTTTTAATATCAGCATATTAATACTTACTCATTCTTTTTTACTTTCAGTGTGAATGGTAGTGGTGGTTTTTAAAAATGCAAATGGTTGGCGTATGGGTCTGATCCCCATGACTTTTAGGAAGTGATGCTATGATGTGAAAAGGATATAGTGGAACTTGCTTTTTACAGAAGTTTTCGTTCTTAATTATTTTATGTAAGTGAATTGTAAGGTAAGACTCCAAAATAAAGCTTATATCTAACCTGCATAAAAATAAAATGTTGGGCTAAATATGGACTCTCAGTAGAAGAGCATCAAAGTTTTTAGCCTCCTGTTCATTTTTTCTATATGGCAGGATGAACAATACACCTTGCAGATCATCTGAGGGAGGGTCAGTGGAAGAAAGATTCCTCTTAATCAACTTTGTAAATATTTCCTCGTATATTCACCAACAGTTGAGTATGAACGTCTGAAATCCAAAATGCTTCAAATTCCTGGGGGCCAGGCGCGGTGGCTCATGCCTGTAATCCCAGCACTTTGGGAGGCCAAGGTGGGTGGATCACCTGAGGTTAGGGATTCGAAACCAGCCTTGCCAACATGGTGAAACCAGGTTTTTACTGAAAAAAAAAAAAAAAAAAAGAAGTACAGGCACACACCTGTAATCCCAGCTACTCAGGAGGCTGAGACAGGAGAATCACTTGAACCTGGGAAGCGGAGGTTGCAGTTAGCCTAGATTGTGCCACTGCACTCCAGCCTGGATGACAGAGTGTGAGAGCAAGACGCTATCTCCAAAAAAAAAACCAAACCTCTAAAATCCAAAACTTTTTGAGTGACGACATGATGTTCAAAGGAAACCCTTGCTGAAGCATTTTTTGGATTTTGGATTTTTCAATTAAGCATGCTCATTTGGTAAGTATAGAATGCATATATTCCAAATTCAAGAAAAATTGAAAATCTAGAATCCAAAACACTTCTGGTCCCAAGCATTTTGGATAAGGGCTATTCAGTCTGTATATGTTGCAAGTTTTTATTTCTAAGCTGGCTTCCTTGGCCATGCTAAAGGCTTCTAGGATGGTTCCTTGGCTCCAGTGTCTTTGTAGACCAGAAATGTAAATATTAGTGAAAGTCATACATAACTAGTATGACAAGTCGCCTAAGAAGCAGTAATATTCCACATTATACAATCACCTGTGGGACTTTGAATTCTCTTTTCTGTGTTGTTATTCTTCACTCTGCCCATATTACAGAGCTAATTGTAAGAAAGCAAAGAAAAGGGCACAGTGGCTCACCCCTGTAATCCCAGCACTTTGAGAGGCCAAGGCGGGTGGATCACGAGGTTAGGAGATGAAGACCATCCTGGCCAACATGGTGAAACCCTGTCTCTACTAAAAATACAAAAATTAGTTGGGTGTGGTGGTGCATGCCTGTAGTCCCAGCTACTTGGGAGACTGAGGCAGGAAAATTACTTGAACCTGGGAGGCAGAGGTTGTAGTGACCCAGAATTGCACCACTGTACTCCAGCCTGGTGACAGACTGAGACTTCCTCAAAAGAAAAGAAAAGAGAAAGAAAGACAAAAACACAAAGTAATTTTAATACAGTGTAGTTTAGAGTGATGATTTTATATTATTTTGTTGACAGTCAACAGTTAAAAATACACTTTACATTAAGAATCTGTATATGTGGATATGTATATTTTAAATGTTCATGAAAAAAATACTCAACTATATGCAATATCTTTTATTTTCTGTCTCCGTTAGAATTTATTTTTAAAAAAATGATGGCGATGTCTTACTGAATTATTTCTCAACCCACTAATAAGTCACAAACTTATATTTTGAAAAACATAGATTTAATGGGTCAGAGCTTGGACCCTGGTTTTTTTTTTTTAAACCAGTGTACACAGTTTAAAATGTGAAGTAGTTATATAATTTACAAGGCTTTGTTAAAAAAAAAAAATCCCCCTGTTCATTTTTTTCTCCAGAGGCAATCACTTTTAGTGGTTTTAGTTCATTATTTTGGAATTTCCTTCCCTACTTCTGAATAACATGCTAGTACTGCTACTTTTTTATTTGGTCTGTTCTCTTTCTCTGATTTATTCTTACCTTACCCCCAAATTCTTCCCACCTGCTCCCTGTTTTCCCAATATAGTAATTTTGGTTGAATCAATATTTAGTGTTGACATTATTTACGTGACTATACAGAACATTGTTGACATTGAGCTATGAATTGTTCAATTAATTCTTTTCTTGTCATATAAAACTTTTTATTTTGCCTAGAGTTAATAATTGTTTCTTTTTTCCTCTTTTTTTATTTTGCTTCTTTTTCTACGTGCTTACTACTTCAACATCCAAACTCTCTGCTGCCTGCCTGAATCTTTTTTCAAGACTTTCAAACATATCAGGTACTCTCTAGAGTTCCTCTTCTTAGAGACATTTCTCCTTGGCCCTTCTTACATGTTCTGTTGTGAACTGGTAGCCCTCTCTGCTTGGAGCAGTTGCCTTCCTGGGGTTTCCCGCACCATCATTCAGGGGATTTCCTTGACATCTCTTCTGTGCAGAATCTCATGTTTTTCTATTTTCCTTCCCTTCTTGGTTTCCTGCCTCCATTTTGTAGAGCACATCCTTCAGTAGCTTCCTGAGAAAGCATGATTGCAAGGTGAAGTTTTTTGAAACTATGAAAAGTATCTTAATTCCACCTACTTATCTTATTGATAGTGTGGCTGTGCATCATACTCTGAAGACATTATTCCACTGTCTTTTATCTCGCAGTGCTTCTGTTGAGAAGTTATTTGGGTTTCTGATCCTTTGGATGTGACCTGGTTTATTCCGCTCTGGAATCTGTTAGAATTTTTTTTTTCTTATTTTTGCGAAATCGCAATAGTGGGCCTTTATGACCTGGAAACTCATGTCTTTCAGTTCTGAAAAAAATATTACTGAATTAGTTCATTAATAAGACTTTCTCTTTGTTTTTTCTCTCTCTCTCTCTCTTTTTTTTTTCTGAAACACTTATTTGGACATGGGGTTTCCTGAACTGGTTCTCTGGTGGTTTTATTATTTTTTTTTACTTTTCACTTCTTGTCTTTTTGATCTACCTCTTGAGAGATTTCCTCCACTATATCTTACAAGGCTTACTTATGTTTAATCCTTATGTTTAATTTTTCGTTTCTGCTATCACATTTTTAAATTTTCAAGAGCTCTGTTTTTAGTCTTTGATTTTTTTTTTCTTTTTTTTTTTCTTTTTTTTTTTGAGATGGAGTCTTCCTCTGTTACCCAGGTTGTGCAATAGCGTGATCTCTGCTAACCACAACCTCCACCTCCTGGGTTCAAGCAATTCTCCTTCCTCAGCCTCCAGAGTAGCTGGGATTACAGGCGCACACCACCACGTCTGGCTAATTTTTTGTATTTTTAGTAGAGGTGGGGTTTCACCATGTTGGCCAGTCTGATCTGGAACTCCTGATCTCATGATCTGCCTGCCTCGGCCTCCCAAAGTGCTGGGATAACAGGTGTGAGCCACAGCGCCCAGCCGTGATTTTTTTTTTTTTTTTTTTTTTTTGAGCATCTTATTCTTGTTTCTTGGTTGTGGTATCGTCTCTATCTGAGGACGTTGATGATAATTTTCTCCATAGAGTCTGCTTTTTGTTTTCTCCCT
The DNA here is from genome assembly GCA_963573385.1 of Cacajao melanocephalus. Lineage (NCBI taxonomy): Eukaryota > Metazoa > Chordata > Mammalia > Primates > Pitheciidae > Cacajao > Cacajao melanocephalus. The sequence continues at coordinate 10,857 of CAUYLG010015777.1, read as the reverse complement.
AAAGCACATTGTTTTGTTTGTCTGTTTTGGTGTCTTTTCTGCTAAGGACATTTCTCAGCTGTGACTGCATCTCAGATAAACTCTGGGGTTTTTTCGCAGCAAGGATTGTACATGGTTTATCTTTGTGTTCCCAGTGCTTAGATTCAAGAATGCCCCATACTCCAAAAGCATTTTGTAAATTCTCTTTGCAGTTACTATTATTATTAAAAGCTTTTGTCGAATTCCTTTTCTATTGAACTTCCAACAATAAAAGGAACACTTTTCTTAAGAGCATAGATAAATGCTAGAACTGAAGGTAGTAACTACTGTAGACAACTCAGTTGCTCGCTTTCATAAAGATGGATTGTTAGTACAAAAAGCTGGATTTTTTTTTTTTTTTTTTTTTTAAGTAGGAGTATTTTTGTGTCCCTCAGGCTGGAGTATAGTGGTGCAATCTTGGCTCATTGCAACCTCTCTCCCCCCATCCTCCCCTCCTGCCCGCCATCCCCCACCACCCCCTGCCACAGTGGGACTATGGTGTAGCCTCCCAAGTAGTTGGGACTACAGGTGTGCACCACCATGCCTGGCTAAGAGACGGGGTTTTGCTGCATTGGCCAGGCTGTTCTGAAACTGCTGGCCTCAAGTGGCCTCCTGGTCCACCCTCCTCACCCTCCCAAAGTGCTGGGATTACAGGCATGAGCCACCACACCTGGCTGGAAAATTTTTAAAAATCATACTTTTTGCATCACTGTTGCAAAAATTTTAGTGAAGAAATTGTTTTGTCCTCTTTAGAAAGGTATATGTTTATTGCACTGGAGGAAAATGCCATATTATTGTATCTTTTATCTTACATCTTTTCAGAGTAGTACCAAAATGGCTAGTTTCCATATTTAAGTAGGAGAGGGACATGGCAAAAATGATTTTGTAAAGGCAGTAGTAACAAGATGGGTGATATTCAAACTTGAATGAGCATCAGAATCACCTGGAAGGTCCCACCTGAAAGGTTCTGTTTTGGTAGGCTTAGGGTGGAGCTTGGGAATGTGCATTTCTTTTTTTTGAGATGGAGTTTAGCTCTGTTGCCTAGGCTGGAGTGCAGTGATCTCAGTTCACTGCAACCTCTGCTTCCCAGATTCAAGCAATTCTCCTACCTCAGCCTCCTGAGTAGATGGGATTACAGGCACCTACCACCACGCCTGGCTAGTTTTTTTTGTTTGTTTTTTTGTGTTGTTTTTTTGTTTTTGTTTTTTTTTAGTGGAGTTGAGGTTTCACCATCTTGGCCAGACTGTTCTCGAACTCCTGACCTCAAGTGATCTGTCTGCCTCTTCCTCCCAAAGTGCTGGGATTACAGGTGTCAGACACTGCGCCCAGTCAGGAATGTGTGTTTATAACAAGTTCCCAGGTGATGCTGATGGTGGTAGCTCAGGACCAACCTTTGAGAACTGCTCATCTAGACCAGCAGCACCGTCCAATAGACTCTTCTGAGATGATGGAAATATTCCATATCTTCACTGTCCAATATGGCGGACACTAGCCATATGTGATCACTGAGCACTTGAAATGTGGCTGGGATGATCAAGGAATTTAAATTGTATTTTCATTAATTTAAATTTAAACAGGTATATGTGGCCAGTGTATTAAACAGCATGGGTCTGGACTTTGGTTCTCAACCTTGGCTGCATCATAGAATTGCCTGGGGTGCTTTGAAAATAGATGCCTGGGTCTCACCCCCCAGAGATTCTCATTTAATTGGGCTGTAGTGCACCTTGGACACTAGGATTTTTTAAAAAAATCTTTCCAGGTGCTTCAGTTACTATTATTGCTTAACAAACTACTCTAAAACTTAGTGGTCTAAAAAAATCCCCATTTTATTATACCTATAAATTCTGTAGGTTAGGGTTCTGATCAGGGCAAAGTAGATACGACTTGTCTTTGCTCCACAGTGTCTGAGGGTATAGCCATCCAAAGGTTTGACCAGGTTGAATGCCCAAGACTGTTAACGCACATGGTTGACTGTTGATTCTCATGTGTGGCCCAGGTTGAAAACCATTGGTCTAGTGGGTTCCCAGCGTACGGCCTCTCTAAGCAGATGTATTTAATTAAAGCACATCTTGCTATTTGTTTTTACTTGAATTACAGTAAAGGGGAAAGAATTACCTCACTTATCTAGATGCAAGGTACTTGCCTATCCTTCACCTGATACTGACTTGTTAGGAGGCACAGGTTGTTTTTCAGCTTTCTGGTTTGAGAGTTGTGGGCCCCAGTTCCCAGCTTCCAGTCCTATAATGATGTGGCAATTCCAGCAAAGCCATGGGAACCCTATCCATGCAGAGGCCCCAATCTGAGCTATGGAGAGGCAGCATGGCATGGTGAACTGTGGGAAGTTGGGTGCTGTCTGCTTCTGCCACTGACTTTGTCTGGATCTTTGAGATAGCTGTTGATCCTTTTGCAGCTAAGCTCCTTCATCTGTAAAATTGAGGGCTGGATGAGATAGTCTGTAAGGGTTTTTTTCTTTAAGTCATAATGTTCAGATTTATCCTAACCATACTTAAATACAGAGTTGAGTCAAATCGAGAAAGTAGGTAACATTTACAGGAGCTGAAATGGGTTGCATTTTAGTTTACTACTTGCCAGGGTGTTAGGTGAACCGAAGAGGTCAGGGTCACCGTTCTCGGGAGGCTTGGTTTGCCCGCAGTAGCTACTGTGAGAATGGAAGGTGTCAAATAAAATAAAGCAGCCGCATAAAGTCCTTATCAGCTAGCTGAGAATCCTGGGTTCCTTACAGGCATAATACATGCCTCCTAAATTGGCTTGGGTAGTAGCCTTTGCCTGTGTCTACAGAACATTATAACAAAGTCATCTGAGTTGAATCTTTTAATTTAGTCTTCATCTTGTACAGTTGTGTTCTTTGTAGGACCCAGTGATTTTTAAGCTGTTTTCTTAAAGGTACACAGCTGTTTTAAGCAACAAGTATATATGTATAGCAGTGGAGAAATGACATTTATTGTTGGTTTAGAACTTCCTTGGGCATCATGTCTTGTTTCTGAGGGTTCTGTTACAACCTTACCAAACTCCAGTTAATCTCCAATATTTCCTATCTTCCACTGTGGGATGAACTCAGGTTAATGTGTCTGTGTCTCTGGTTTATGCCCTCTTCCCCTTTCTTTCAAAAGCAGAGTGGTTATTGGTTTCGTGGGGGCTCTTCAGGGTCTGATCTGTAGGTGTGATGAACTTGGCTACTGTTAGAAGAGGCTTGAGGGAAGCCTCTGTTTGTAGTTCTCTTAGGGGAAAACCTTTGGAGCCTTTTTTTTTTCTTCTTCTTCTTCTCTCTCAAAGACAAGGAACAGGAAGGAAGCCTATGAGGAAAGGGAAGCTTTGCTCTTTGCTGTTGACCCTTTGTGTTGTCTTGGGGAGACACTCCCTAGACTGCACATCCACCACAAATGACCGTAAATATTTCTGTATCTCAAGCTGGAGCCTCAGGAAAACCAGAAAGCACTTGCATAGGCATCCCTTGCAAGTATTAAAAAGATCTTTCCTGGATTTTGGAAGGGCCACATACAATAAACCCAAGTATTGTTTGTTGAACTGGTTAACAAGCCTTTAAACATACTTAACCTTCTGCTCTGGTGTTTAATAAAACAAGTCCTCGGAATGGATGCCTTTGGTGCCCACCTATCTATTATCCTAGCTAAAGAGAGAATGTGTAAAGATTTATAGTTGAACTTGCAGTTGTAATTGGAGCTTTGTAATTGTAAGGTTTTTAAATGGAATACGGTTTTTGGTTTTGTTTTGCCTTTCTGCTCTCTAACTACTTCTATTTATATGGTTAATGAAAGTTTAGTATTCACTATACAAATTGTAATAGGGAATGGTTACTTTATGATATTGAGGAAGATCCTTAACATTACTTGCTTCAAGGATAATGTTTTGAATAAAGAGGGCAGAGGGTGGTAGTGGGGAAGGTGTATCAAGATAATGGTGTTAAATTTGAGCAGCCTTATCCACTTTAAGCATCTGCTTTTTGGATCTAGACTTACAAAGAGTTACAGTACAAATAGGTAACATTAGCATGGTAATGTCATTTTAAGTTTTTTGAAGCCTTGAAGTATTGTTGGCTTTGATGAAATAATATTCCTCTTTCTAGGATTACAGTCTAGTCTACAGTTTTATAATGAATTGTGCATTGGAAATAGTTTCCAAAACTGATGGTTTACTGTAATCCTAAAGGATTTTTTTTTTTTTTTTTTTAAAGAAGGAGTCTCACTCTGTCACCTGGGCTGGAGTGCAGTGGCACCATCTTGGCTCACTGCAACCTCTGCCTCTCGGGTTCAAGTGATTCTCCTGCCTCAGCCTCCCAAGTACCTGGGATTATAGGTGCCCACTACTACACCCAGCTAAGTTTTTGTATTTTTAGTAGAGATGGGGTTTCATCATGTTGGCCAGGATGGTCTTAATCTCTTGACCTTGTGATCTGCCCACCTCAGCCTCCCAAAGTGCTGGGATTACAGGTGTAAGCCACCATGCCTGGCAGGCCTCTTTTTTTTTTTTTTTTTTTTTTTTTTTTTAAGTTCTCTAGCCAGATTATTATTTAACTAGTTTTGCTTTTTTTTTCTCCCCCAAGAGTGACAGTTAGCTGCCCTTGCTCATTGGTTCCCAGGCTTAAGGATTTTAAAAGACAGTAAAAATAAAAATTTGGATAAACAGAGAGTTCCCAGCTTCTTTTAAATATGCCAAGTAATCATGCTAAAATGAAAGCAAGCCGGGAGTGGTGACTCACTCCTGTAGTCTCAGCTCTTTGGGAGGCAGAGGTTGGAGGATCCCTTGGGCCCAAGAGCTTGAGACCAGCCTGGGAAACATGGCAAAACCCCATCTCTACAAAAAATAGAAAAATTAGCTGGGTGTGGTGGTATGCACCTATAGTCCCAGCTATGTGCAGGGCTGAAATGGGAGGATTACTTGAACCCAGAAGTTCTAGGCTGCAGTGAGCCATGATTACACCACTGTACTCCAGCCTGGGCGACAGAGTGAGACCCTGTCTCAAAAAAAAAAAAAAAAAAAAAAAAACCACACACACACAACTAAATCTTAATATTTTATTATAAAATAAAGGCCAGCTTAACACCAGAATAGAAGAAAGGACGTAATCTCAGAATTTAAACCTTGGATACATTTAATTTTGTGAAGTCACCCATTAATTATCTCTTTTCCTGGAAATTGATGGAAATGTCATCATAGCTATGTGACCCCTGAACTGTGAAGTGCAATTAGATGTCCCTGGTGTCTGCAATGTCTAATAGTACTTCAACTATTGGAGTTCTGAGCATCTTGGGTCCTTCAGGCCAGATCATACTATGAATCACTAAAGGATGTTTTCCCTTACAAGTTGATCAATCTCTATTATTTGTATGTACACTGAATTTTTTGAGTGATAGGCTACATCTTTTTTTTTATGTATTTTGATATATTGAAATAACCTCGCCAATCATTTAAAGCTAGCTGAAATAAAATTGAAATTTGTAAAAGTGTTGTAAATTACTTTGTTTCAGCTTTTCCCCTGGAGATCTCTTATTTGCCTTTTGCACTGTTTTGATAATAGCCTGTTGAGTATAAATAAGTAGTTTTGTAAAACACTATCAAGTGTTGTGGCCAAGAGTGTGCTCTTTGGAGACAAACTGCTCAGGTGAATGGATATAAGGCTTTTAAGTGGTTATAACCTATGACTGTTCAGTATTTCTATTTGAGCCTATCACCAACATCCTTAGAAAGAATTCAGTAAATAAGAAGATTAGAGAAAATGAGGTGCTTGACATTAACACTCATTGCCAGGACTATCCAGGATGCAGATATTTAAGTCAAATATTGCATTAAGATTAGTAAAGAAAGAAGGTGGTTGGGGAAAAAAAAAAAGGAAAAGAAAACTACCTGGAAATTGAAGCTGGCAAATTGCTGGAAGCATGTCACCGATCCGAAATCTATTTACTTTCACACAGTCGTTGCATGGTATATATTAAAACTTTTTAAACACAGTTCAAAGGAAACTAGATTGTTTCTATTAAATATCCCAAATATATTTTCCAAATTTTGGTTGGTCAGCAAATGAATGCCAAAAGCAAAAGACTTCCAAAGTAAACAGTTCTAGAGTAAAATATATTCACATGAAGGATGCCAGAGACCTAGATATACAAGTAAAAATATTTCTCTATTCTGAATTTTAACAGAGAAGCCCTCAAGTTCATCCTCTCCAGGATGGTAAACCTTGGAACAAGAGTCCCCAGCATAAGTTTGGTGATTATAAAGTCAGTTGCCTCAGGAAGAAAAATAAAAGTACAGAAACCTAGTATTATTGAACACAGTGTGTCACTAGCTTCAGCCAATCATTTCCTCAGAAATTGTTTATGACTAGGTAGTATTGGCAGTCTATGAATCCCCTATGCTAAGTAAAGCCTTAGTAACCTTATATCCAATTAATAGAAATACAATTAAGTACTACAACAAGCATTTAGTGAGTATATACTATGTCTAAGATGGCAAAGGGCCAGCCCCCAATAACTAGAGTACAAAGCAGGAGGTACCACAATTGAAGGTAGAGCCTCCAGCTATGTGGCCAAAACCTATTGCTCCAAATAAAGATAGTGACCAGTTCCATGTCTGCAAAGAATCTGTACAAATGGCTTATCACACCCTCTAGACTGTAAACCCCTTGAGGGCAGAGCCCCTTGTCTTATTTATCTTTTGTTTCTTCCCTCTTTCTCTGAGCACCTAGCACATGCCTCGTACATTGTAAGTGCCTTGTAGATATTTTACAGTTGAATACAATGAAAGATGTGATATAGACTTTATAAGAGTTGTGCCTAGGTAGATGAGTCTGTGGGTAGAGAGTCCTCAGGCTGTTTCTGTCACGTCATTGGTGGTTCTAGTGCCTCTAGTCTGGGCCCTCTGAGACCTCTAATTTCTGCGTTAAGTTGTTACATGATGATAGCCTGGTGCTGTCATGTGGCTTTTAGGGGTAATAGCAGTACAAATGTAGCTCTAGACTGTTACAACTTTGGCTGCCACTGCTTGGGCTGACAGGCAGAGCCTGTAGCTGCTTAGGACTAGATGAGGTAAGTAATTGTTGACCCAGCCAGGAGGTCACCAGTCTTTGACAAAGTTCACATTTTTAAGGTTCACTGCACAACCTGTATAGCAGCATTAGCTGCAGATTCTGTGCAGGTAACTAGTGGAAGAGAATTCCATCTTCGGCAAAGTCGTGCGGTTGGATGGTTTCATTTCCTGTACTGCCAGAGCTATACACCCAGAGTTGGTGTGTGGTCCCAGACTGGATGGATGGATGCTACACCAACCTGACGTAGTTGGCATTCCTGTGAGTTAGCATGAGAAGTTGTTCCTCCTGTGATCATAGGGAGAGAGAACTGGAGTGAAAGAACTGAGAGAAAGGAGAGATATTGGTGGATTGCCAGTGCACCTTCCTCCACCTGCACCTGGGGTCCATTGCTCTGTGAATCTGGGACAGCTCTGTGAGTGCAGGGACTGCTGGCCTGCTTGCTCTTCTTTCTCCTGGTGAGTAAGGTCATCTCTGGGTACTTTCGTTCTCTGGTTCCTAATTGGCTGTTGGGTTAATTCTGCATCTTCTGTTTGTGGCAGTTTTCAACATTTTTTTTTTTCTCCACTGCAGGACACATGTCAAATAATGTGCCTAAGTTTGTCAGTTCCCCAGGGGTTCTCAGCATTGTGGGCAGTTCTCAGCATGCCATCCAAAAAGTACATTGGAATGGAAGTCTTATGAAGATGGCAGTCTACAGGGCATAACTTTGAATCTGTTTTTATTTATGTTTTTAAATAAGCCATTTGTAGGCTTTATTAAGCATTTATTAAGACCTTCACAGACTTTATTAAGTAAGCTTTTACAGACTTATTTAATGAGCACCTTATTAACAAGTTACTTGTGATACATCTCACAGTGATTGCCAAACATCAGCGGGTCCAAGTCCCTTAGCTGAGCCTTCTTGGTTCAGAACTCAGAGCAGGAAGGCAGACGGCTTAGTGGCTGGCCAGTTGAGAGCAGGAGAAAACCTTAACGGTGCAGGTCTTTCCTTTGGGGAGTAAAAGATGGGAAGCAGCTTATACGAAGTTGTTGCTGATAGCAGTCTGTGTGGGGAGGCATCTTATGACTTTGGAGATGGGTAACCAGGCATCTCTGCTCCTGCAGAACCTGCAGTCTTCCAGAAAGGCTTCAGATAGTTTTCTCTGCCTTAGAGAAGTTTAGTTTTCCATTCTTGAGCGATTGTGCGTGTTATGAGTTCTGTCTTTCCTTATTCATATCATAAGAACTTTGTTTTTAATATAACTTTTTTTCTCGTTATAAATTTAAGGTCCATTCACTGTTGAACACCTTGAAAATATAAGATATTAGAGATAAAATACAATTTACTCATTCTTTTAACATTGTGATGCATTTTCCTTTTTCTGTGCTTGGTAGTTTATACCACTGAGTGAATGAGTACTTAGTTTTTTAAGATTATGAAAACACAACAACTGTATATTGCCTTGAGGCAGTAGCACTATCTAAAAATTTATGGCACTAGGTTAGCTGAGGTTTAGTCCAGGTCAGAGTTCTGTCTTGTTGACATTTTCTGTTATGCTTTATCTTTAACATCTTCCTTCACCAAAATTTTTCTCTCCTCACATTATTTTTCCCCTGAGAAAGTGCTTAGTACCAAAAGGGAATAGAGAGTCTACTAAACCAAGTTAGGTACTGCTGGAATATTTGGAATTTTCTTTCCCTGATTAAGGAAGCAACATTAGGAGCATTAACTCTGGAGCCCAGGCTCCCTCAGCCAATCCTGGCACCTGCGCTTCCCAGCTGGGTGATTTTGGGCACACTGCTTAACTTCACTGTGCTTTAATTTTCAACTTCATGTAAAATAGATAATGTACTTTGAATATTTACAGCAAATACTCAAAAAGGGTTAGCTATTTTTCTTAGTGTGTTTGTTACGGTTCATGCAATAGTAAAAACCATAAGACAGAAGGATGAAGCTGAAGTAGTGAGACACATAATGATAACAAAAACACTTTTTGATACATTTCTCAAAATTATCTAATGGGGAGGATGTGGTCAAGTGAATTTGTGCTGATCCATGTTGAAACCATCAAGCACTGTGTTGTGTTGGAATTAGATCTAGGAGATGCTCTACTTATTCACCACTCCTTTCTTCTTAATGCTTAGATTGTTATAGTTGACCAGTAAAAGTTTTCTAAATCGTGCGGTTTTTTTTTTCCCATTATTCTTCAGAACTTTTGAAGACTCCTGTTCAATGTCAGGGAAAAAAAAAAGTCCAGACTCTTGAATACTTACTGTTTCAAGATATTAAATCCCTTTAGGGGAAAAGGATATTAGAGACAAATTCTAATGGTTGTGCCAAGGTATTCTCATAGGTACTAAGGTTGCTATGTTAGGCCACTTTAGAGATGGAAATAAAAAATAACACATACATACACACAAACATAATTTTTGTGAGTTGACTTTGATAATTTTCATTTTAGCCTTACTTTTGATTTGTTTGTTTTGAGACAGAATCTCACTCTGTCACCCAGACTGGAGTGCAGTGGCACGATCTTTGCTCACTGCAACATTTGCCTCCCAGGTTCAAGAAATTCTCATGCCTCAACCTCCCCAGTAGCTGGAATTGCAGGCACACGCCATTATGTTCAGCTAATTTTTGTATTTTTAGTAGAGATGGGGTTTTGCCATGTTGGCCAGGCTGGTCTTGAACTCCTGACCTCAAGAGAACTCATGGCCTCAAGTGATCCTCCTGCTTCCACCTCCCAAAGTGCTGGGAATTACAGGTGTGAGCCACTGCGCCAAGCCCCATTTTAGCCTTACTTTTATCCAATCACCTACCTATTTGAGAAATAAATTAAGCTTATACTTCTTTTTAATTTTACAAGCAAGTAATTTGATGAGTTTGTGGTTATTCCTTAATCTAAAATTATAACTAAAGGTAATGTGTTATCAGTCACCAAAAAGACAAACCTAAAATAAAATAGCAAGGTCAAGATCAACCCTGTTAATAAAGCTATTGGTTAAGTAGTGAGATTTAACATCACGCATGTCTTTATTGCTGTGCCCTGAAAACATGTCACTAATGAAGCACAGTTAAATTGCTTTGTTTTGAGTCACTTGTAATAATTTATTTTCCTTCCTGCTGCTAAAAAGAGAATGGAACTTTTGACTCAGTAAAAGCTATGTGAAAGTTTGTAAGGATTAGAGAACCATTTCTGCATGTGAACTCTCAGTTTCTCTCAATAATTATTGAAATATTGGTCATCAAAATGGCCTGTGGGAGATTTGAATCAAATACAACAAAAGCCTTATTCATCTCTACCTATGATTTTTCATATTTGAATACTATTCTTATAACGTTTTAGATGGTTTATATGGTTAGTCTTGGTGGAAGCAACACTTACTTATCACCTAAGTAAATTTGCAGGCAGAACATATCAAAAGATTAAACGTGATTAGGATGTCTAAACATGATACTAAGAACAATTAGAGAAGATTAATCCAGACTTCTTGGAAAGCTTGCTATCTTTTTATTTGGGACATATGTGTTTCCTTTGAGTTTTAAAATCCTGGCCCGGCGAGGTGGCTCATGCCTTAATCTCGGCACTTTGGGACACTGAGGTGGACGGATCACTTGAGGCCAAGAGTTTGAAACTAGCCTGGCCAACATGGTGAAACCCCATCTCTACTAAAAAAAAAAAAAAAAAAAAAAAAAAAAAAAAAAAATATATATATATATATTAAAATATATATATATATATATTAAAAAATTATATATTTTGGGGGGGGCGGGGGTATAGACGAAAAGAAAG
>CAUYLG010015776.1:0-78326 GCA_963573385.1 Cacajao melanocephalus | reverse complement strand
GTGCCATTGCACTCCAGCCTGAGTGACAAGAGTGAAACTCCATCTCAAAAAAAAAGAAAAAAGGAAGACTACATAACCATAAGGAGAAAGCATGGAAAGCTTTTCCTTCAGTATTCCCACTAGAACAGTGCTTCCCAAAGGTACCATTTCGTAAGAATCACCTGAGATTCTTACTATTGCTGCAGGTTACCAGTTATCATCCCAAATCAATTGAGTTAAGAGTCTCTGAGAGAGGAAATTATTACTAATTTTAACAAGTATGCCAAGTGATAATTATGTTAGGTTTGGGCAATAGTATACTAGATAATCCCAGCAAGGCTATTTTCAGTCTTCATTCTCATATTTACATAAAAGGAACAGTAGAAGACTTAATCTCTCATCAGTTGGAGTAACAGGATACCCTAGTTGACACAAAAATACTGCTCAATATAAAAAAGAAGTAGATTTTTGCTCAGGTACAATATAGCTAATGTCTAGTTAAGGAGTGAAGAGTGTATCTTGCTTTTTTCCCTTCTGACAGGCAACCCTTATATAGGACAAGAAAACAGAAACCTACGAGAGTCCCAGGTCTAACTCTCTACTAACAATTCACCGTGATTCTTCTTAGGAGGGCAAAGTCCTAAGGAATAATCTTTACGCCACTGTCATCACAACACTGCTGCACATCTAAATAATAACATAGTCCCATCCTACCAATGCTCAGGATGCTAAAACATCAAAACCCTTTCTGAAGTTGCTGGTACTAGTGTCAAGTTTTGGAAACCAAACATTTCAGAGCTCTCCTGACCAAAGGTAAAACCTACTATTTCTGAAGGCACATATAGACACTTACCTGTGGCACAACATCCTGTAGAAAAGTCACAACACTTTCCATGTAGGACTGCTCTCTGGAAAAGGGTGAAATGGACAACACTGGTCAGGAGTGCTCAATATAGACCATGAAAAAAAGCTCTATTTACAAGCCTTAATAAAGTAACTCGTTTTTCTTTTTCTTTTTTTTTTTTCTTGAGACAGGGTCTTGCTCTGTCACCCAGACTGGAATGCAGTGATGCAATCTTGGCTGACTGCTGCCTCGACCTCCTGGGCTTAAGCAATCCTCCTACCTTAGGCTCCCAAGTAGAATGCACCACCACGCCAAGCTAATTTTTGTATTTTTTGTAGAGATGGGGTTTCACCATGTGCTCAGGCTGGTCTCGAACTCCTGAGCTCCAGCGATCCTCCCACCTCAGTCTTCCAAAGTGCTAGGATTACAGGCATCACTCATAATATTCAAAAAAAGGGAAAAAAAAAAAAAAAAAAAAGAGGCTAACTCTTATCATCTGATATTTCTGCTAAACTAACTACTTTCTGGTTTCATGGGTCTTTATATATGTTAGTAAATGTAAATGAGCTTTGAACATCTTTAAACATTATCTCTTTTTAAAAGTCATGATCTCCTAATTTGATAGCGATAACTTCTAAGTCATATTTGAAGGAGTGACAACAGAGACCTAAGGCAGGACCTTCCTCTTGAGTCAGAGCAGAAAAATGTCCTAGTTAGAGCAAGTAAAACTGTTGCTGATGACTCACTATCTAGTGACCTCCTCTTTAAGTTGGTTATGAACCTAGTCCCTTACCTGTATATAGCAAGTGAGTCTGCATTTTCTGGCAGGTACAGGTATAAGAAGAAGCTATTAAGCCATCACAGAATTTTGGTATAGGAAATACATGGAAAAAAATTAAAATGCATAAAAATGAGGGAAAGCTGGGTACAGTAGCATGTGCCTGTAGTCCCAACTATTCAGGAAGCGGAGGCAAGAGGATCACTTGGACCCAGGAGTTGGCAGACAGGCTAGGCAATATAGCAAGACCCCATCTCTAAAAAATAAACAAAGTGAATGGGAAAAAACAACATTGTTAATTACGTAAGGACACTAAATTAACATATTTTCAATATAAAGCATATAAATTCCAGCAAGTGGAGAAAAAGTACTCCAAAATACTATTTCAGGCCAGGAGTGGTGGTTCAAGCCTATAATCCCAGCACTACAGGAGGCCAAGGTGGGTAGATCACTGAGGTCAGGAGTTCAAGACCAGCAGGGCCAATATGTTGAAACCCCGTCTCTACTAAATATACAAAAATTAGCTGGGCTTGGTGGTGCACGCCTGTAATCCCAGCTGCTCAGGAAGCTGAAGCAGGAGAATCACTGAACCCAGGAGGTGGAGGTTGCAGTGAGTCAAGATTGCACCACTGCACTCCGGCTTGGGCAAAAAAGCAAGACTCCGTCTCAAAGAAAAACAAAAAGAAATCAAAATACTAATTCAAATCCATTTGAAGAGACATGAAAAATCACACTTGAAAATAATATGATTTATCATAATTCCTATTTAAAAAGCAACATGCCCTAAAGACCTAGAAAAATAGATTAGGCCTAAAAAAAATTTATTAGGCTACCTCTCCAACCTCATTTTTTGTCACTCTTCTTACTCTGCTTTAGCCATATGTAACTTCAATTCCTAGCACACACAAAGTTCTTCTTTGAATCAAGACCTTTATACCAACTTTCTTTCTATCTGGATTCCTTCCCATCCCCTTCCGTTCCTTTTAGATCTCCAGGTTAAGTGTTGCCTCCTCTGAAAGACCTTCCCTGACAGCCTTATATATGTTTCCTTTGTCATTCTCCATTGTAGTACACTGTGCACAATCATAGACTGAAATTATTTTACTTATTTACTTGTTTACTTCAGCCTGGCCAATTTGGCGAAACCCCATTTCTATTAAAAATACAAAAATTAGCCAGGCATGGAGATCCATGTTTGTAATCCCAGCTACTTGGGAGGCTGAGGCAAGAGAATCGTTTGAACTCAGAAGGCGGAGGTTGCAGTGAGCTGAGATCGTGCCACTGCACTCCAGCCTGGGCAACGGAGCGAGACTTCATATTAATAAAAGAAACACAAAGTATATATATAATATATATTAAACATATTATATACATATATATTTTTTGAGACATGGTCTCATTCTCTCACTAAGGCTGGAGTATAATGGCACAATCACAGCTTACCACAGCCTCAAGCTCCTGGGCCCAGGTGATCATCCCATCTCAGCCTCCTGAGTAGCTAAGGCTGCAGACGCCTACCACAACACTTGGCTAATTTTTTTTTATTTTTGTAAGACATAAGGGTCTCAGTATGTTGTTGAGGCTGGTGTCAAACTCCTGGGTTCAAGCAATCCTCCCACCTCAGCCTTCAAGTATACATATCCATGGCCGGGCACAGTGACTCACACCTGGAATCCTAGCACGTGGGAAGGCTGAGGCAGGCAGATCACCTGATGTCAGAAGTTCGAGATCAGGCTGGCCAACATGGCAAAAACCTCGTCTCTACTAAAAATACAAAAATTAGCCAGGCATGGTAGCGCATGCCTGTAATCCTTGCTACTGGGAGGCTGAGGCAGGAAAATCGCTTGAATCTGGGAGGCAGAAGAGGAGACAGAGGCTGCAGTGAGCTGAGATGGCACCACTGCAATCCAGCCTGGGTAACAGAGATTCCATCTCAAAAAAAAAAAAGTATATATATATATCTTCAAGCCATATTAGATTATAAACTCCTAGTAAGTATAGACATTCTTTGTCAAAGAATGCCAAAATCGCTTTCGAGGTAGGAGGCGGCTCTTGTCAAGGACCACAAGCCAAGGATGGTCAGGGATTGCACATTTGGTAGGTGCGACCTAAGCTGCGACTATATTGTGCCGGTAGAATTGCGGAGAAGCCTCGGCTCTTGTGCCCTGCCTCTGATGAAGCCTGTGTTGGTAGAGACATCTGAGAGTAATGATGAATGCCAACCGCTCTGATGGTATTAAAAAAAAAAAAAAAAAAAAAAAAAGAATGCCAAAATTACAGAAGTGTACTATGACACTTACTTTGAAACTTTCTGGCACAGACCTAGACTAAGAGATACCTTTTACAGATAACACATGGATACACAGACAGGAACAACACACACTGGGGTCTATGAGAGGGTGGAGGGTAGGAGGGGGGAGAGCATCTGGAAAAATAACTAATAGGGACTATGCTTAATACCTGGATGATGAAATAATCTCCACAAAAAACCACTATGAGTTTCCCTATATAACAAATCTGCACATGTACCCTTGAACTTAAAAGAGATACATTTTACATCACCATCTAGTAAATACATACATATATATGAACACATCTGTGTGCATGTCATGGAACAATATAAATTCTCAGCTATATATTCTATTACATTCTATTTCATTTTCTAATACTAGTCCTGACCCACTAAACTGATTTACTTATCCATTAATTTGTTAAACTTGGAGTTAGAAAACACTGCTCTTCAGGATTTAGCATAGTGCTCTTCATGTACTCTGTAAATGTGCTGAATACATCAACTTAACTCTCCAATTCTTCATTTGGCCTTGGAAATAATTATTCATCCCATAAAGTCAACATTTAAAAGGTTTTTACAAAAGTAATCACTGTTCATAAAGAAAACCTGAACGTTAGTTACTATTCTGAGTCTTTTCTTCAGCTATTGGGCTTATCTAAAATGTGCTTACGTGACAGCCTGGGGGCGAACCACAACTCCACCAGTACAACGACTGGGTCTTCTTGGGGAATCTGTAGCCATAGCTTCATTCATAAAACCTGTTTCCAGAACAAAAAAAACAAGCAGAAAGACATGGATCATTGTTGGGGTAGGGAGGAAGATTTATGACTGCTCACTACAGATCCCTTGTGAAAAATGCCTCAAATATAGGAAACTTTCCCAGAAATTCCTGTTACACCAGAAAGGGAAAAGAAGAGAAAGTAGATTTTTAATTTCTTTCAAATTAAAATGAGGGGGTTGGGGTACTGAGATGGAGTCTCACTCTGCCGCCCAGGGTGGAGTGCAGCGGCAGGAGCTCTGCTCACTGCAACTTTCGCCTACCAGGCTCAAGCAATTCTCATCCCTCAGCCTCCCGAGCAGCTGGGATTACAGGTGCGCGCCACCATGTCCGGCTAAATTTTATATTTTTTTGTAAAGACAGTGTTTCACCATGTTGCCGAGGCTGGTCTCAAACTCCTGAGCTCAAGTATCCATCCGCCTCAGCGTCTCAAAATGCTGAAATACAGGAGTGAGCCACAGCGCCCGTCCTGTTTTGTTTTTTAATAGGATCAGGCCTCAGAACCACAAAACAATTTAAGGAAGACTCTTGCTGTACCCTTTGGTCTACTGTTAACATAAATTATAAAGGTAAGAGAACCAGATCATGAGATAGGAATTTGCTGAAATTTTATGTTGAGATAGTGAAACTACACATGGTACAATATTTCAAGACCAAACGGAACAAGTGACATGATACCACTCTACCTTCCAATTAAACTTGTTGGGAATCTATGAGTAAAGACTGCATGGCCACAATTTAAATCAATTTGTAACCCCTCGCTACTGTAACCTAATCACCGGAGTTTAATAAGCAAAAAATAAGTCAAATAAGTATTTTACTAGTAGTAAGCAGTCAAATAAGTAATATATACATAAACGTTGTTACAGCCCTTTACCCTTTCCCGTCACATCAGTAAATCCTGATCCTAGAATGTTTCATGAGCCTCTGAATCACTGAGATTTTAAGAGCATAGAGTCGGCTTGGTTAAGGTTAAAAGAGGACTGACAGCAACAGCAAAGATCTCTTAGAGGGCTCAGGAAAGCCCTCAGCCTGGAACTCATCTTGAAGGCACCTAAAACCATCATTTCTAAGTAGGGAGCATTCACACCTGATGAGAAAACTCCCAACCTGTGCGCCCCACCTCCTACAACCAAAACACCCTCTGCCCCAACTAGCACAGCCACCACTTCCTCAGGGGGTACCTGCACCTCCAGCCCCTCAGCCCTCTCATTTTCATCCCATTCTTGCTTTCTCGAACCACAGTCTCCCATACCCTGTCCTTTAAGGGCCCTGTCTCCTGGGGACGACCCTCGTCAGCCGCTCAGGCCCCAGTCTCCTGAAAGACACTCGCACGGCGCTGCCCACTTAACCTCAACACGGAGCCACCGCTGCCCCCGGCCGCCCTCCGGCCCCTTGCACTGCTCCCCTCCCCCTCCAGTATCGACACCACTCTCCTGTCAAATCCCTGCCATCCCGACCCAGTCCCTCACGCCGCCAGTCCCTCGTCCTCCCCAAGCCTCCCCAAAGCCAAAGCCCCGCCAGCCCTCTCACCGGCCGCCCCGCCGGTTAACGCTGCTCTCCGGCTCTAGGCTCACTGTTTGGAGTCTCCTCGCGTGATTGACGGCTGCCACTTCCTACCACACCTCAGCGGAACCACCGCTCTAGCCAATCCCAGAAGCAACTGGCTACGGCCAGGCACCGCCCTTGGAGGTCAGCTTCGCCAACCAGCAAGTAGGAAAGAGGCGGACCCGCCTCCTGAATGTGTCCAATCCGCTGGGGTTGGAAGGAAAACACAAAAGCATGTAAGTTCGGGTGAAGCCGACGTGTCAGGTTCGGTTGCGAACGCAGGCAGCTGGGGAATAATAATGAACATGTATATTTTTTTAGAAGACAGAACCTTCGTGGCTTTGAAAAGAAAAGCAACATGTCCCGGACTCCTGTCCCGCTCACGCGAGCGTCTCAGGTTGGAGCCGGAGGACAGGGAGACTGGTCTGTTTACATCGAATTCTCGCGACAGCTGGTTCGAAGCTCAGAGCACGTGGACATGGCAGCTGCCAATCAGTCTTAAGTGGCCACTCACTCGACCCACACCCGCCTTCTGCCCCGCCCTTGGCGATGTGTTTACCTTCCGGGAACCTAAGCTGGCTCGCACCGGTAATCAGCTGAGGACGGTTGATCGGAATAAGGGGCGCGGCCGGTTATCTCAACAATTTGAGCAATATTGTAAACCACGCCTGACCCCTTTCTTGCCTCAGTTTCCATCTCCCTTATAGTTGAGGATCGAGATCTCGCCGTTGTCATTTCATCAGTTAAATTTATTAATAGAATAATATTGACTGATTTCTTGAACACTCAGCATAGTCCTTGTATACTTCATATACAGTACTCCATAGTATTACCAGATTTAATGCCAACGGGCATGGTGGGCTGGGCGCGGTGGCTCACGCCTATAATCCCAGAATTTTGAGAAGTCGAGGCGGGAAGATCGCTTGTGGCCAGAAGTTCTAGAGCAGCCTGGACAACCTGGAGAAACCCCGTCTCTACTAAAAACAGCCGGGTGTGGTGGCGCACGCCTGTAATCCCAGCTACGCGGGAGGCTGAGGCAGGAGAATCGCTTGAACCCGGGAAGCGGAGGTTGCAGGGAGCCGAGATAGCGCCGTTGCACTCCAGAACTGGGTGACTGACCGAGACTCCGTCTCAAAAAAAAAAACAAAAAACAAACAAAAACACGAAACAAACAAACACACAGGGCGCGGTGGCTCACGCCTGTAATACCAGCACTTTGGAAGGCTGAGACGGGCGGATCACATGAGGTCAGGAGGTCAAGACCAGCCTGGCCAACATTGTGAAAATCGGTCTCTACCAAAACCACAAAAATTAGCCAGGTGTGGTGGCGCATGCCTGTAATCTCGGCTCCTCGGGAGGCTGAAGCAGGAGAATCGCTTGAATCCGGGAGGTGGAGGTTACAGTGAGCCGAGATCGAGCCACTGCACTCCAGCCTCTGGGTGACAGCGCGAGACTCTAAATATGTATGTGTATATATATATATATTTGGAAATATTGAAATAACTTGGTAATGTGGAATTGTAACATTGAAAAGTAGGCCTAGCACGACTAACTCCATTTTGCTCCTAAACTCCCCACTCCCACCCCTCAGTGATATCTAGGTTAACTGCTTTTGCTTATCTCTGCACATAGACCAAGCTAACTATGGGAGGAATGTATAGTTTAAGGCAAGGATGATAATAGTTCCTTCCCAAAACTAACCCCCAAGGAGATAAGGAGGGTGTACACACAAGTAACAATGTTGAGAGTTTGTGGGAGTGTTGTGACCTGACCAATAACAGAGAGGCTTCAGGCCTCCAGGAACCCTCCCTGGCGCCTAAATGTCACCACCCCTCTCCTTCTCCCTGCCCTTAACACAAAAAGAGCCTGAAATGTGTACTGACTAAAGATGGTTCTTTAGGCCGGGCGCAGTGGCTCACACCTATAATCCCAGCATTCTGGGGAGGCCAAGACAGGTGGATCACCTGAGGTCAGAAGTTCAAGACCAGGCTAACCAACATGAAGAAACCCCGTCTCTACTAAAAATGCAAAAATTAGCTGGGTGTGGTGGTGTTCACCTGTAGTCCTAGTTTCTTGGGAAGCTGAGACAGGAGAATCACTTAAACCCGGGAGCCGGAGGTTGCAGTGAGCCGAGATCGTGCCACTGCACTCCGGCCTGATTCTTTAGGATATTATTCTGCATTTTTCCCGGTTTGCCAGCTCTCAGAAATAAAGTTGCTGTCCTTGCTCTAACTCCTTGACTCTTCACCCATTGGCTGTCAGGCCGTGAGCAGAGCAGTCTGGGCTCAGTTACAGGATGAAGGGAAAGAATCAAGGATGTTTTAGTCCAACAAACCTTAAAGATGTTAAAAAAAAAAAAAAAAAAGAGGGCCGGGCGCAGTGGCTCACGGCCCTCGCAGAGGCATGCGGATCACGAGGTCAAGAGATCGAGACTATTCTGACCAACATGGTGGAACCCCGTCTCTACTAAAAATACAAAAAATTACCCGGGTGCGGTGGCAGGCACCTGTAGTCCCAGCTACTCAGGAGGCTGAGGCAGGAGAATTGCTTGAACCCAGGAGGTGAAGATTGCAGTGAGCTGAGATCTCGCCATTGCACTCCAGCCTGGGCGACAGTGCAAGACTCTATCTCAAAAAAAAAAAAAGATACACAAGACATAAGTTGCCTTCACCATATATATTACCTTGGTTAAAAACTGCCTTAAAATCGGCCGGGCGCGGTGGCTCACGCCTGTAATCCCAGCACTTTGGGCAGCTGAGGCAGGCGGATCACCTGAGGTCGGGAATTCAAGAGCAGCCTGTCTCTAAAAAAGAAAAAAAAAAAAAACTGCCTTAAAATCAAGGAAAACTGAATCTGTAGTTAACAGTGTTCATAAGTACTTAATAAAAATAATATTAGGTAACATTTCCTGAGCTCTATGTGCCAGTCATTATAGTGTTACCTACATTTTACAGAGGAGGACCAAGACATAAAGATAAGCTGTCTAGCCAGAAGCAGGCACAGTGGTGGAAATATGAGGGATCTAAAGCCCCAGAGCACGTTAAAGGTGGCCTCAGGGAAGGGGAAAGTACTGTTGGAGACAGTAGAGAGAGAGGAACTCAGGAAAGTGATCCCATGGAGTGAATTAAACAGCTCCTAATTAGCAAAGCAAAGACTTTGAGAGCTGAACCAGCAAACAGCTCACTGCCCCGAGGTTCCATACTAGCCTCTGGGCCATATACGTGGACAGACCAAATTACACAATGGAAGAGACTTCTAAAATGAAATTGACATTAGAACCACACCCCACAGGTAGTTGATTCAAACCTGTAACATGAACCTAAACAGATTAATTTCCAAAACAAAAGTATCAGTGGTCAGCCTGGCCAACATGGTGAAACCCAGTCTCTATTAAAATAGAAAAATTAGCTGGGCACATTGGTGGGTGCCTGTAATCCTAGCTACGCAGGAGGCTGAGGCAGGACAGTCATTTGAACCCAGGAGGCAGAGGTTGCAGTCAGCCAAGATTTCACCATTGCCCTCCAGCTTGGGTGCAACAGAGCAAGACTCCATCTCAAAAAATATAAAAAATAAAAATTAAAAAAAAGCCACTTCATCTGGTCTTCATGGTTTCTTTTTTCTTTTTCTTTTTTTTTTTTTTTTTTGAGATGGAGTCTTACTCCATCTCTTTTGAGATGGAGTGCAGTGGGGCTATCTCAGCTCACTGCAACCTCTACCTCCTGGACTCATGCAATTCTCCTGCTTCAGCCTTGGCAGTAGCTGGGATTACAGGCAGGGTGTGCCACCATGCCCAGCCCTATCATGGTTTCTGAAGAGAAATATGCAGTAATTTAAATTAGTCCTGTGTAGGTCATTATGCATTACTTTTTTCTCTGTTGGCTTTCAAGATTGTTTTTCTCTTTAGTTTTTAGCAATTTGGTTATGTATCAAGATTTCTTGTTTGGGGATTTGATGAGTTTGAATCTGTAGGTTTACGTCTTTCACCAGACTTAGGATGTTTTAAAGTCATATTTAATTAGATTTTTTTTTTTTTTTTTTAGTCAGAGTCTTAATATGTCATGAAGGCTGGAGTGCGGTGGCCCAATCCCAGCTCACTACAAACTCCACCTCCTGGGTTCTAGCAGTTCTCCTGCCTCAGCCTCTTGAGTACCTGAGACTACAGAGGCATGCCACCACGGCAGGCTAATGTTTTGTATTTTTAGTAGAGACGGTGTTTCCCCATGTTGGCCAGGCTGGTCTCAAACTCCTAACCTCAAGTGATCCACCCACCCCGGCTTCTCAAAGTGCTGGGAATACAGGAATTTTCTGTGCCCGACCTAGATTTTTTTTTTTAAGCACCACATTCTCTCTCTTTTTTGGGGGGGACGGGGGTGGGGGTTTGTTTTGTTTTTGCAACAGAGTATTACTCTGTTGTCCAGGCCGGAGTGCAATGGTGCATTCTCGGCTCACTGCAACCTCTGCCTCCCAGGTTCAAGCAATTCTGCCTCAACCTCCTAACTGGGATTACAGGCGCACACCAGCACGCCTGGCTAATTTTTGTATTTTTAGTAGAGATGGGGTTGGCCAGGCTGGTATCAAACTCCTGACCTTGTGATCCACCCATCTCTGCCTCCCACAGTGCTGGAATTACAGGCTTGAGCCACTGCACCCGCCTGTTTTCAATTTCCCTGCCCCCCCAAGATGGAGTCTCACTCTGTCACCTAGGCTGGAGCGCAGTGGCACAATCTCAGCTCACTGCAACCTCCACCTCCCAGATTAAAGCAATTCTCCTGTCTCAGCCTCCCAAGTAGCTGGGATTACAGGCACATGCCACCAAGCTCAGCTAATTTTTTGTATTTTTAGTAGAGACGGGGTTTTACCATGTTGGCCAGGCTGGTCTCAAACTCCTGAGCTTATGATCTGCCCATCTCAGCCTCCCAAAGTGCTGGAGTTACAGGCATGAGCCACCCTGCCCAGCCTCATTTTTAAATCTTGTGTTTTGTGTAAGAGACAGGGCCCAGCTATGCTGTGCAGTTTGGAGTCTAATAGCTATTTACAGGTGTGATCATGGCACACTACAGCCTGGAACTCTTGGGCTCAAGCGATCCTCCCACCGCAGCTCCCTGAGTAGCTAGGACTACAAGAGCTAAGACTGCACCACCACACCCACCTTGCTCTCTTTTAACTCTGTTTTTCCTTTTGCTAAAACTTTTGTTACTTTTATTATTTATTTTTGAGGCAGCGTCTCACTCTGTTGCCCAGGCTAGAGTGCAGTGGTGTGATCACAACTTACTACAGCCTCAACCTCCTGGGCTCAAATGATCTTCCTACCTCAGACTCCAGCTGGGACTACAGGCACATGCCACCGTATCTGGCTAGTTAAGTTTCTATATTCCACTTTTAGTCATAGAACATTGATTCTAAGTAGACTCTAAATGTACGTACATTGTAATCCCTAATGCAACCACTAATACTGCCTAAATATTTTGCCTGAAAGATTAAAATTTGCCTAGCACTTTGGGAGGCCAAGGTAGGAGAATCACTTGAGGCCAGAAATTTAAGACCTTGTCTCTTTCCATAGAAAGAGAAGTAGTGAGACCTTGTCTCTGTGGAAATTTTAAGAATTTAGCCAGGTGTGATGATATGCATGTGTAGTCCTAGCTACTCGGGAGGCTGAAATGGGAAGATCACTTGAACCCAGGAGTTAAAGGTTACAGTGAGTTATAATCGTGCCAATGCACTCCACATCAGCCTGGGGACAAAGTGAGACCCTGTCAAAAAAAAAATTTTTTTTAATTTATTCTCAACTTTGTTAATGAGATAGTTTATTTAGGCGGAAAATACACTAAGATGCTTTACTCCTCTAGAGCAATCTTCCAGAAATCTGGAAGATGATGAAAATAACATTACTCATTAATGCTATTACCAAAACATAGCTAGTGCACATCTTACTAAATGTTATACATTCTGTATTTCAGAGTATCAATGCTTTTAACTTCTAGGTTGTGATAGCCTCTTTCCAGATGACACTTAAAAATGCCCACCTCTGCAGATCACGAGATTAGGAGTTTGAGACCAGCCTGGCCAACATGGTGAAACCCCGTCTCTACTAAAAATACAAAAATTAGCCAAGCGTGCTCGTAGAGGCCTATAATTCCAGCTAGTTGGGAGGCTGAGGCAGGAGAATCGCTTGAACCCAGGAGACGGAGGTTGCAGTGAGCTAAGCCAAGACCACACCATTGCACTCCAGCCTGGGCGAGCGGGACTCCATTTCAGAAAAAAAAATGCCTACCTCCTAGAATTCATGCCTTGCGTGTAAGCAGACTTGGTCTGTGTGAACAACAAAATAGAGAATTGATATGACACTTTCAAAGGCTAGGTTACAAAAAATATTGTGGCTTCTGCCTTGCCCTCTGGTGTTGCTTGCTCTGGGGACAAATTAACTGCCACGTCGTGAAAGGCCCTCTGGAGGGGAACATGCGGCAACAAACTGAGGTCTCCTGTCAACAGCTGTTGAGTCTTGTGGGAAGCAGATCTTCTGGCCCCAGTGACACCTTCGAAAGATTGTAGCCCTGGTTGGTAGCTTGACGAAAACCACAAGACTATCACCCAACTAAACCACTCTCAGATTTCTGAGGCTCAGAAACTGGTGATAATTTTTTTTTTTTTAAGACAGTTTTGCTCTTGTTGTCCAGGCTGGAGTGCAATGGCGCGATCTCGGGTCGCCGCAACCTCTGCCTCCGGGGTTCAAGCGATTCTCCTGCCTCAGCCTCCCAAGTAGCTGGAATTACAGGCATGCACCACCACGCCAGGTAATTTTTTGTATTTTTAGTAGAGACGGGGTTTCACCATGTTGGTCAGGCTGGTCTCAAACTCCTGACCTCATGATCCGCCTGCCTCGGCCTCCCAAAGTGCTGAGATTACAGGCGTGAGCGACCGCGACCCACCAATATTTGTTTTAAGCTACTAAATTTTGATATTGTTTTGTAGCAATGGATAACTATATGTATTTTAATCCTTGTGGCATAAGATACACAGATCGCAAATTATCTTCTGCAAAATATTGAAAATAACCAGAATGTGTAGACATGGTTAAATAATGGCATAGTTAATAACTTACATCTGTAGACTAAAATACTAAAGAATGAGGCTCTTTGATATACTGATAAAGAAAAATCTTCAAAAAATAAGATTAAGATAAACATAACCATTGCATGTCTATGCATAGACTACTGCTGAAAGAATACACACAAAAAACAGGGGGAAATATTGACTGTCTTGGGGACTGAAGTAGGGGGCTTTCATTTTACACATCATGAATTTTCCATTATGTATTATAATGATTTATGTGTTACATAGACAAAATTTAAGAAAAACAAACATTAAAGCATTATTTGTGATTGTGTAACATCTTCAACTCCCTTAAAGAGTAGGTCTAACTAAAGCCCTAGGAACACATACAAAAAAATTAAGTAATTTTAACACATACAGTTACGTGTCTCAAAAAGGTTTCCAACATTAGTTACTAATATGGTAAGGAATTAAGACTCTACGGCACTAAAAAATAACGTGATGTAGGAAAGAATGCTATGACACTTTTTACATTAAACAACTTATTTGAAAAACACAGATTACATAATCTATTTTACGACCACTGGCAAAAAAGGGAAAAAAAAAGTAAAAAGTAGATAAATTGATTTCTTTTTTCGAGACAGGGTCTGACTGTTGCCCCGGCTGGAGTGCAGTGGCATGATCATGGCTCACTGCAGCCTCCACCTCCCAGGCTCAAGCAATCCTCCCACCTCAGCTTCTTGGGTAGCTGGGACCCCAGGCACACACCACCATGTTCAGTTATTTGTGTGTGTGTGGAGATGGGGTATCTCTCTTTTTCTTTTTTCTATTTTTTTTTTTTTAGCAACGAGGGTTTTGCCATGTTGGACAGGCTGGTTTCGAACTCCTGACCTCAAGTGATCCACCAGCCTCAGTCTCCCAAAGTGCTGGGATTACAGGCGTGAGCCACCACGCCCAGCCAGACATGGGGTATCTCTATGTTGTCCACGCTGGTCTCAAACTCCTGGGCTCAGGCAATTCTCCCACCTCAGCCTCCCAAGTGGCTGGGACTACAGGCATGTTACACCACACCTGGCTTGCTGGATTTTCACGTGGTGCTGCTAGGACAGTATTACAGGTGTACAAGATGGAAAAGCCCTTCACAATGAACAGACTCCAGAAGTGTCTGCTAGTTGCTATCTCTCTCTTGGAAAGAGCTGAAAAACTCCTAAGTTTTCCTTCAAAAAACAGTTATGTTTCCAATGACAGTTTGCAGCATACTGTAGGTACATGACATTGAATTCATGAACTAACTCTTGAATCTCTCAATGACAGATCTTGTTCCAAATTAATAAATTAAAAAATATCTCAGTGTACAAGTCACCACATCAAAATATACTGTTAATTAGTATTTCAGTATTAATTTCCTTTAGATTTTTCCCTGTATTACCATAGTGTTTTATTCATTTTAAATTGCTACATATTTTACATAATGCTTATAAGCCATAACTGACTTAATCACATTCTTATTAGATATTTAGTTTATTTTCATGTATTCTTTTTTTTTTTTTTTTTTGAGATGGAGTCTCGCTCTGTCACCAGGCTGGAGTGCAGTGGCATGATCTCAGCTCACTGCAATCTTCGTCTCCCACATTCAAGAGATTCCCCTGCCTCAGTCTCCCACCTTCCTGAGTAGCTGGGACTACAGATGCCCGCCACCATGCCTGGCTAATTTTTTGTATTTTAGTAGAGACAAGGTTTCATCATGTTGGCCAGGATGACCTCGATCTCCTGACCTCATGATCTGCCCACTTCGGCCTCCTAAAGTGTTGAGATTACAGGCGTGAGCCACCACACTCAGCCTATTTCAATGTATTCTATATTAAAATAAAAAATTCAGTGTGCAAAAAGGAAGACTTTAAGTTGTATTTTAAACTCACTCTAGGCAGGACACAGTGGCTCACATCTATAATCCCAGAACTTTGGGAGGCCCAGGCCGGCAGATGACCTGAGGTCAGAAGTTCAAAACCAGTCTGGCCAACATGGTAAAACCTCGTCTCTACTAAAAATACAAAAATTAGCTGGGTGTGGTGGCACATGCCTGTAACCCCAGCTTCTGGGGAGGGAGGCTGAGGCAAGAGAATTGCTTGAACCCAGGAGGCAGAGACTGCAGTGAGCTGAGACCATGCCACTGCACTCCAACCTAAATAACAGAGACTCTATCTCAAAAAATTAAATTATAAATAAATAAAAATAAACTCACTTTAAAGCATGATCATGGCACAACAGAATGTTAATCCAGGTCAAGCATCCCTAATCTGAAAATCTGAAATCCAAAATGCTCCAGAATTGGGAACTTTTTCAGAGCAGACATGATGCTCAAAGGAAATGCTCATTAGAGCATTTTGAATTTCAGATTAGGAACGCTCAAAAGCCAAGTATAAAGCAAATATTCCAAAATTTAAAAAAATCTGAAACACTTCTGGTCCCAAGCATTTTGGATAGCGATACTCAACCTGTACATACCATTAAAATAAACCAACAACTACAAATCCAGCAACATGAGGAACAGTTCACTGATTTATTAGATGAATGTATACCCAGATAATCAATGAAAATTGTATGATATAAAATAATTTAAAGACATGTTGGGAATTTGCAGCACCATCTGTTATTGAAATAGCAAGGAAAACGTCACATATTTTAAGCAAACACGAGAAGGCAGGAACTACTTTAAGACTAATAATGCCATTGGTCTGGGATGAAAAAGAAGGGAATTGTTTTAGGCAAACACACTTCCTTCTATGCCGAAGATTTAGTAAGCATATCTGATTATTAAGGTTTTAGAAAAATGCTACTGATGTTAAGAGATACTGCATAGTATTTTAATTGGGACAAGACTTACTATAGCATGGCTCAACACTTCTATGAAAAATTCAGTTCTGAAATATGAAATCAGAAATTAAAAATGTTTGAAAGATACTTGTCTTTAAGAAACATGAAGTGAAACACAGGTCACTATGAAAATACATCACTTTTCCAGCCTGCTTAATAATTTACTTTAAAAAGTTGCGCAGTTTTCAAGACAAGTGGCTTATACAAATTTTTTAATAAGCATTTTAAAAAGTTTAAATGTTTTTCTAAAATCTAATAGATTATTTTGATTTCTTTAAACATTTAGCCCTGTTGTCACAATTACTGTGTATCAGAGTAGGAGACTGAATTTGTGTGGATACAAATTTATACAAATTTTACAGCAACTTATACCCTAACATCTACAAAATTCACATTTATAATACAAGCAAGTACAAGGCCAGGATAAAACTGCTGAATTCCAAAAAGTCAAACTGTATATTTTTTTAATTTTGTCCCCTTAAAAAAAGTTCAACTTCGGCACCAAATTTAAAAAGCCCTCTTATATCGTAAGTTTGGAAAAACCTCATTTCCCAGATGCATTTCAGCAAACACAAACAGTTTTCCTGTGTTGATGGAGCAGAGGATTTCCAATTTTCTTCTGACCCCTAAGTCTGCGTCGCATGGTGAGTTTAACAGAGTTCTTTCGCTGTGAGGTTGTGGGGAGATTTGTAGGCTGAACACCACTACTTCGACTTAAGCCATTTCGTCTATGCTTCTTCATCAGGGGGCCAGAATTGGACTCTTCTAATGTCCTTTTAAAGTTTGTTGGAGGGGTTCTTTCAATTTCTTGGGCTTTCATTTGGCCAGGAGTTGACATCTTCAAATTTTTTTGGTCCATGACAGTGTTTGTGGAATTAGTAGGCACAAGGCCAACTGGCAGGCTATTATTCAAAGAATCATGTATCCTTAAAGTCAGGGCTTTAGCACAATTTTCTTCAAGTGGTTCTGGATCTTTTGAGGGCATGACTATACCCTGGACATGCCCTCGAGCTATCTCAGCTGGAACCTCTAAAAAATTCTCTGAGAAGGCATTGCTACGAACCAGGGCAGGTATATGGTCCTTGGAGTTCAGTCGTGGCCATGAATCCTCCTCCAGTGACTGAAAAATAAGGTAAAACAAATAAGAAAAAATTTATCCTAGAACTCAACAAGATATGCATGTGATATTAGGCTTCTTATGAAGCTATTAGGATCGCAAAAACATGGTATGCATTCACTAATTCATTCACTACATATTTACTAAACTATGTGTAAGGTTTAATGGGAGGAACCTGAGTGAGAAGACAACATAACGTAAGAGTGACATTGAAATCTGTCTTCAGGGTAATAAACGAAATTATAAAATAATCTAGTCAAGTGGGTGAAAAATCTTGTGGTCACAAGTTTTTCTGTCCACCGGCAGGTAACCAAAAATAAGATACATTAAGGAACAATAGTTCAAACCCCAAAATTAACCATTGGCACACATTCACTCTTCCACTATTCTGTACCCATGGAGAAGATCAAAAGTATCACATACTCTGTGTATGTTTTCATTTTACTTTTGGCAATAACATAATGCTGATGAAATTGCTCTAGTTGTTTTTCCGAAAAGCCTTATATTTTCCATAAGAACCATCAAAAAAAAACTTTAAGATGCCATTAAGTGCTTGCTACAGCAGCATATATACTAAAATTGGAATGATACAAAGATTAGCATAGCTCCACCATGTGAAGATGACACAAATTCATGAACCATTACCTATTTCAAAAAAGAAAAAAAAAGCTTTTAAAAAAAATCTCAATTTTTGGCCAGGTGCAGTGTCTCACCCCGGTAATCCCAGCACTTTGGGAGGCTGAGCCAGGCAGATCATTTGAGGTCAGGAGTTCAAAACTGGCGTGGTCAACGTGGTGAAACCCCATCTCTACTAAAAGTACAAAAATTAGCCAGGCATGGTGGCACGTGCCTGTAATCCCAGCTACTCTGGAGGCTGGGGCAGGAGAACTGCTTGAGACCAGGAGGAGGTTGCAGTGAGAAGAGATCGTACCGTTGCGCTCCAGCCTGGGTGACAGAGTGAGACTCTGTCTCACAAAAAAATAAATAAATAACAAAAATTAAAATCTCAATTTTCTAGTAATGAAAACTAGTGTAACCACGGGGGGGGGGGGGGAAGGGGGAGGATGGTAGCACCTCAGCAGGATAAGCAACAAATTTGTGGTTTTTTGGTTTATTTCCTATCTCCTAAATTCTAATTTTTGAGTATGTAATGTGGAAAACATTACAACATTAAAGCACATTATTAAAGAAAAGTAAAACATTAAAGTAACTATGTCATAATGGAAACTCAGAAGAATGTTGCTTTGCACCCATCCCGCAAACACTAGATACTGTCCTGTGATGTGAGAAAAGTAGTACACATGGGCCCCTACTGAAAATGGTTAGGGAAATTCTCAGTTGATGAAATAAATGAGAATTATCCAGGGCACTTACTGTTTTTGAAAACCCTGTTTTAAAAAAGCTTCATGTCAATCTAGATAGATATGCACCATTACTTTGGGTGTAGTGCTCTAAATCTACATATATGCAGAGTATCAGCTCATCTCCAGATAAGAACATTCTATCAAACCCAACTCTTCCAAACTAGTAACATTTTACAAAATCATTGTCTTAATAGTTTATCAAGGTCCAGAGTTAAAGCATAAATACTCTCTCCCCTAAACATGTAAAATTTTCCTCAACTCTTAATTAAATTTATTAAAATTCTAATAGATTCTGAAAAGCCCAAGCAAATCCTTTTGTAGAGCAGCAAATAAACACATATTGATCTTCCTCTGATATAAAATCCTCTATTAATAAACACCTTTCTTAAAAGTGCTATATAAAAGTGTACTCATAATAGGAATGTTTCTTTTGTCTAAAATTGAAAGGAAAATAAGGGAGGCAGGGAGGTTCAAAAATAAAAGGTAAATTGAAGGCATCCAGAAGCTTCTTTTTTTCTTCTTTTGAGACTGAGTCTTGCTCTGTCACCCAGGCTGCAGTGCAGTGGTACAATATCTGCTCACTGCAACCTCTGCCTCCTGGGTTCAAGTGATGCTCCTACCTCAGCCTCCCGAGTAGCTGGGGATAGAGGTGTCCGCCACCACGCCTGGCTAATTTTTGCATTTTCAGTAGAGATAGGGTTTTACCATGTTGGCCAGGCTGGTCTCAAACTCCTGACCTCAAGTGATCCACCTGCCTTGGCCCCCCAAAGTGCTGGGATTATAGGGGTGAGCCACCACACCTGGCCCAGAAACTTGTTTCTAAAATGATCTCAATCTAACCACAAACATTAATATGCTTAACTAAAAAACACATATATATTGACTTTAGGACCAATGGACACTGAAGAACAAGGAATTCTCAGTTACTAACAGGAATTCCTCTATAAAAGAAAAACAATGGGATGATTTCAGAGTTAACATAATATATTGTAATTTCTGTTTAGCTGTGTGGTTTTTTGTTTTGAGACAGTATCTTGCTCTGTCGCCAAGCTGGCGTGCAGTGGCACAATCTCAGCTCACTGCAACCTCCCTGTCCTGGGTTCAAGGGATTCTCCTGCCTCAACGTTCCCAAGTAGCTGGGACTACAGGCGCGCACCACCACCCCCAGCTAATTTTTGTAGAGATGGGGTTTCACCATGTTGGCCAGGATGGTCTTGATCTCTTGACCTCACGATCCGCCCACCATGGCCTCTCAAAGTGCTGGGATTATAGGCGTGAGCCACCGCGCCCAGCCAGCTGTATCTTTTTAAATGCATAGATTAGTATTATTCTGACACTACAGGTGTGCTGGCTTCCCTTCCCCTACTTTCTCCTTGAAATTTTCCTTTTTCTTCTCTTTTTATTGTCATTTGGTGGGAATACATTGCATCTGTTAGCACAGGCAACTGTTGAGACTTCTTAGACTTACCCTAGATTGATTTGTATTGCTAAGCCCTGCATGTTCATAAAACAGTTATGTTATATTGAGGTTACCCCCTAAAAATACATACTTTAAAAAAGTTCACTGCTTCAGAGATCAACTTTCTCCTCCCATCTACCCTGTAATCCAATATTAAACAATTAATTACAAACTGGTACCTAAAACACAACTAAAACTTAAGTTTTAATTTTCTGAAACTCCTCTCTTCTCCATTCCTTTCTTATAAATCTTAGCTTGTAAAACGTAGCTAAATTTAGTTTTGCCCTAAACAAAGAGAAAGAAATGTGAGTCACAGTGATCTACCACTTAAACAAAGGCTTTTCCACTATCTTCATCCCAAAACAAAGACTAATTTATGTCAGAATTCAAATGGAAGTTGACGTGTTTACAGACAAATCTAGTCTCAAATGCCTAGTCTCAATGTGAAAAAGTCTCTGAAACTATTCAACATTAACCAAATTATCATTAAATTTATCTCTATGCTACTAAACATGAGATAACTTTAATAATGACATAAATGATATAGATAAAATATAGTCAGGAATATTCAACTTTACGTCAATTAAGGTATAAAACAAACCAAAAACAATTTCTGGGCAGATATTTGTCTTTGTTACTTGTTAGATCAGAGCCAATAATATTAATTATTCTGAATTAATCTAAATATTTTCCTGTATTTGGGCAGGGCCAATTGTTTAACAAGTAACTATACCTGTATATAAGTTTTGGCATACATACGTCTCCTTATCTTTACTTTGTTATTATTATTAGGTCGGTATCAGAATTTAAGTAATTTTTAAAATATATTTTATGTATGGGTTTACTAATGCCAATCAGCAGACTGCAATAATTTTTATTTGAGGTCAATATTAAAATGCCCTTTTGTCCCTCACACTGTTCCCCACCCTAATGTCTCCTCCTCTATACTGCCTAAAGGTCAGTTATCAGGGAACATGAAAGTAATAATTACATAATATTCAGAAATAGGCAAATACACAAACATAAGTTCCTTCACAGCTTCAAAAAGAAAATAAAGAGGTTTTAAAAGGTTTCAACCTGCATTACCATTCACAGTTTTCAAAGAAAGCTTTTGTAAATGAAACTACTCCATTTTGGCAGGGCACAGTGGCTCACGCCTATAATCCCAGCACTTTGGGAGGCTGACGTGAGTGGATCACCTGAGGTCAGGAGTTCAAGGCCAGCCTGGCCAACATGGTGAAACCTCATCTCTATTAAAAATACAAAAAATTAGCAGGGCGTAGTGGTAGGCACCTGTAATCCCAGCTACTTGGGAGGCTGAGGCAGGAGAATCGCTTGAACCCAGGAGGTGGAGGTTGCAGTGAGACAAGATCGTGCCATTGCACTCCACCCGGGGCCACAAGAGTGAAACTCTGTCTCAAAAAAAGAAAATATTCCATTTCATCTGACCATATGTGTTTTTTGCCATATGTATGTAAAGTGAAAGAAAGCCAAGCAGTGACAATACATTTCCAAATACTGACTATAGGATTACAATGCCCAAAATTAAAGGCCTTTGATACTTTAAAAAACTGCCTGAATAGATGACATTAGATTTTGCTATATTTCCCATTTTAATGGTCAGTCTACTGAAAACACATTCTCAGAAGGCCAGATTAGCCATACTATATATTAAAGCAATTATCAATCAATATTGCTAATTTTTATTGGGAAAAAATTAGGATGAAAACACAACCAAGTATTTGAATTCTTAGTAAATCAAAACAGGAAAGTATGATATCAACTTAAAATCTGCTTATTTCACAGCATATCTTAAACTCATTCAATATTAACATGGATAAAAAACAGGAATAAGGTTTTTTTGTTTTTTTTTTTTGAGACAGAGTCTCGCTCGGTCACCAGGCACCAGGCTGGAGTGCAGTGGCACAATCTCGGCTCACTGCAACCTCCACCTCTCAGGTTCAAGCAATTCTCCTGCCTCAGCCTCCCGAGTAGCTGGGACTACAGGTGTGTGCCACCACGCCCAGCTAATTTTTGTATTTTAGTAGAGACAGGGTTTCACCATGTTGGCCAGGATGGTCTCGATCTCTTGACCTCATGATCCACCCGCCTTGGCCTCCCAAAGTGCTGAGATTACAGGCGTAAGTCACCACGCCAGGCCGAGGAATAAGGTTTCTTTTTTCTTTTTAAAGAAAAGATGGGGTGGCTGGGCGTAGTGGCTCACGACTGTAATCCTAGCACTTTGGGAGGCCAAGGTGGGCGTATCACCTGAGGTCGGGAGTTCAAGACCAGCCGGGCCATCACGGTGAAACCCCATCTTAAATTAAAAAATAAATAAATAAATAAAAAAGATGGGGTTTCACCATATTGGTCAGGCTGGTCTTGAACTCCCGACCTCAGGTGATCCATCTGCCTTGGCCGCCAAAGTGTTTGGATTACAGGTGTGAGTCACCACACCCAGCCAGAATAAGGTTTCTTATACAAATTAACAGACAACCAGTTCTAATGTCTGCTATCCTCAGGTCCAGCTTAATCTTGATTCTCTATGACCTTGTTCAGACAGTTTAATCTCTCAGAGGTTTATTACTGATAAAATGAAATAATAACATTTGCTCTACTTCTGGGCTATTGAGATTTAAATAAAATACATTTAAGTGCTTCACTAACTTCTAAATACTTTAAAAACAACGTTCATGGCATCAGATGGCAAACGATAATATTCTTAAGGAGCCAAAATCACCTTTTTATTAGTTCTGTACCCACAGCTGGCGTTCAGATTAGTACTGATGTAAAGATGGCTCTTTGATAATAAGTTACATCACTTTGTTGAATCGAGTTCAAATCCAAAATCCTGTAAGAATTTAAAAACTGTTTCCAGGGTGACACTAACCAAAGAATTGATGACTACTAAAACATAACTTAAAAACTATGGAACTATATACCTTGACTGGTGGTGTAGAACATGGGGAAGGAGTCATCACACAGGTTTCTTGACTATTATAGGAAGGGCTATCAGTCAGGTTCAGATATAACTCATCTTCATTGGTAAAATTTCCCTTATTGTCCACTTCTGGAGAGATGCAGATTACTATGGCACTAGTATTATCTGCTCGGAGCATCCGCTGTCTCCAGCGGCCTAATGCTCGATTCACAAGCATTTTGGCACAAGATTGTCCATGCTCACCCTGTATTCAAAAGAATAAGAGAAGGAAAGTAACTCAGATTTAGCTGCCACTACATCTATATCAAATTAAATAACTGGTGTTCATTGTGGCCTAAATAAAGCTCCCAAATTTTCACTCATTATCCCCAGTCTCCTTAGCTATGTTAAAATAGTACTTTTCTAAATTAAAACAAATACTAACAAAACATGGTTTTAGACTGTCATTAAATTCCACTCAGATATTATTATCAAGAAACTCAGCCTTCACTGTAACTTTAATTAGGAAAAGTTATAAAGACGTTACTTAAAAAGAAAGTAAACATCAAGTTATTTAGAAAGCATAATTCACAAACAAAACAATCAGGCATGGTGAAAAAAATCATTACAAAGGGTCAATTTCCTCCTAACATAAGAGCTTCTGCAAATCAAAAACAGTGACTCAACATAAAAATTGTCAAAGGATATAAACAAAATCCAGAGAAAAGGAAATATAAACAACCATTATATATATGTGCGTGTGTGTGTGTGTGTATATATATATATATATATATATATGAACAGTCATTGTCACTCATATGGGGAAAAGGTAACACAGTAACTGCTTATAGTATGGAGAACAAATATATACCAACCAAATGAGTAAAGGAAACAAAACCAAAAGGATCTCATTCTATGCAAATAAATGTGGCTTGGAATAAAACTTTCAGTGTTATATATAAATTTGAAATCTGCTAAGTTTCACAGAATAGAAATGAAAATGATGTACTCCAGAAAATAAGCCTACATGTATTATTATTATTATTATTATTTGAAATGGAGTTTTGCTCTTGTCACGAGGCTGGAGTATAATGGTGTGATCTCAACTCACTGCAACCTCTGCCTCCCCAGTTCAAGCTATTCTCCTGTCTTAGCCTCCCTAGTAGCAGGGATTGCAGGTGCCCAACACCACACCC
This sequence comes from Cacajao melanocephalus, assembly GCA_963573385.1. NCBI lineage: Eukaryota > Metazoa > Chordata > Mammalia > Primates > Pitheciidae > Cacajao > Cacajao melanocephalus. The sequence continues at coordinate 54,126 of CAUYLG010015776.1, read as the reverse complement.
AACTAATTTTTTTTTTTTTTTTGTATTTTTAGTAGAGATGGAGTTTCACCAAGTTGGCCAGGCTGGTCTCGAACTCCTGACCTCAGGTGATCTGCCCGCCTCGGCCTCCCAAAGTTCTGGGATTACAGGTGTGAGCCACCGTGCCCAGCCGCCTACATCTATTACAAGTACCTGAAGAAATGAATGATGAAAAAGAGTGGAAATTTGTTTGTTTGTTGTTTTTGAGACAGGGTCTCCCTCTGTCACCCAGGTTGGAGTGCAGTGGTGTGACCTTGGCTTATTGCAGTCTCAACCTCCTGGGCTCAAGTGATCCTCCCACCTCAGCTACTCAGAAGGCTGAGGCAAGAGTATAAGTTGAACCCAGGAGGTGGAGGTTGCAGTGAGCCAAGATTGCACCACTGCACTCCAGCCTGGGTGACAAAGTGAGATTCTGTCTCAAAAACAAAAACGAAAGCATATTATTTCAATAGATGCTGAGAAAGCATTTCATAAAATTGAACATTCATTCTATGATTAAAAAAAATCCTCATCAAAGGTGAGTATAGTAGATATATACCTCAAAACGACAAACCCACAGCTAACATCATATTGAATAGGGAAAAAAATTGAAGGTCTTTCCTCTAAGGATTGAAATAAACAAAGATGCCCCACTCTCACTACTGTTACTCAATACAACACTGGAAGTTGCCTGGCCGTGGTGGCTCACGCCTGTAATCCCAGCACTTTGGGAGGCTGATGCAGGTGGATCATTTGAGGTCAGGAGTTCAAGACCAGCCTGACCAATATGGTGAAATTCTACTAAAAATACAAAAATTAGCCAGGTGTGTTGGTAGGCACCTGTAATCCCAGCTACTCAGGAGGCTGAGGCAGGAGAATCTCTTGAACCCAGGAGGCAGAGGTTGCAGTGAGCCGAGATTGTGCTATTGCACTCCAGCCTGAGAGACAGAGCAAGACTCTGTCTCAGGAAAAAAAAAAAATACAATACTAGAATTCCTGGCCAGAGCAATTAGGCAAGACAAAGAAATAAAGGGTATCCAAACTGGAAATGAAGAAGTCAAATGAGCCTTGTTTGTTTGCAGATAACATGATCCCCTACCTATAAAAACCAAAAATGCCACCAAAAAAACTGCTAGAGCTGATAAATTCAGTGAAATTGCAGGACACAAGATCAACATACAAAAATCAGCAGCATTTACTATACCAACAGCAAACAATCTGAAAAAGAAACTAAGAAAGCAATCTCAAAATATATTTTAAAATATATTTTTAAAATTACTTAAATCCCAAACTGTATACAAATAATAAAATACCTAGTAATCAATTTAACCAAAGTTTTGAAAGATCTATAAAGGAAAACTAGAAAATACTGATGAAAGAATTTGAAGAGGACACAAAAAAACAGAAAGATAGTCCATGCTTACGGATTGGATGGATTAACATTGTTAACATGACAATACTACCCAAAGCAATTTAAAGATTCAATCCCTATCAAAATTGCAATGACATTCTTCACATAACTTTTAATTTAAGCTCAGAATTTATATGGAACCACAAAAGATCCTGAATAGCCAAAGCAATTCTAAGCCAAAAGAACAAAGCTGGAGGCATCACATTACCTGACTTCAAACTATACTAGAGAGCTACAGTAACCAAAATAGCATGGTACTGCTACAAAAACAGACACATAGATCAATGGAACAGAATAAAGAACTCATATATAAATCCACACAATTTGCAGCCAGCTCATCTTCAACAAAGGTGCCAAGAGCAACAATAAATGGTGCTGGGAAAACTGGATAACTATATGCAGAAGAATGAAACTATACCCCTATCTCTCACCATACACAAAAATCAAATCAAACTGGATTAAAGACTTAAATCTAAGACCTCAATTGGTAGAACAGGTAACCACAATTCTATTCTCTCTCTTTGTGAGATCTACTTTGATCTCACAAACTATGAAACTACTAGAAGAAAACATGGAAGAAACGCTCCAGGACACAATTTTTGCATGAGACCTCAAAAGCACCAGCAACCAAAGCAAAACTAGGCAAATGAAAATACAAGCTAAAATGCAAAGCAAACAATCAACAAAGTGAAGAGACAACCCACAGAATGGGATAAAATATCTGCAAACTATTCCATCTGACAAGGAATTAACAACCACAACATATAAGGAGCTTAAATCAGTAGCAACAAACAAAACCCAAGCAATCCAATTTTAAAATGAGCAAAAGATCTGAAACACTAATTTCCCAAAAGATGTACAAATGATTAACAGATGCATGAAAAAATACTCAGTATCACTAATCATCAGAGAAATGCAAATCAAAACCACAATGATGTATCATCTCATGCTGGTTAAAATGGCTTGTATCAAAGAGAGGCAACTGCAAATGCTGCTGAGGATGTGGAGAAAGGGGAACCCTCAAACAATGTTAGCAGGAATGTAAATTAGTGTAATCACTATGAAGAACAGTATGAAGGTACCTCAAAAAAAAAACAAACAGAAGTAAACTACCATATGATCCAACAATTCCACTACTATACATATATCAAAAAGAAAGACAATCAATACACTGAAGGCCTATCTGCACTCCCATGTTTATTGCAGCACTATTCACAATAGTCCAGAAATCATCCCATGTCAATTTCACTTAACAGATGAATGGATAAAGAAAATGTTGTTCAGTGCACCTGGAGCATGGGCAGGGAAGATAAAAAAAGAAAATGTTGTGTGTGTGTGTGTGTGTGTATATATATATATATATATATATAAAATGAAATAGTATTCAGCCATAGAAAAGACTGAAATCCTGTCATTTGCAGCAACATGGATGGAACTGGAGGCCATGATGCTAAATAAAATAATCTAAGCACAGAAAGACATGATCTCGCAAAGAGAGAGAGTAGAATTGTGGTTACCAGAAGCCAGGAAGGGTAGTGGGGAGGAAGAGATGAAGGGTGGAAAAAAAGAATATAAATGTATTAATTACTATTGAACTGTACACTTTCAAGCAGTACAAATTTATCATTTGTACTACTTGATAAATTTGTACTACTTCAAAGTGTACAAATGATAAATTTGTACTACTTCAAAGTAGTACAAATTTCTATGCACACAAAACTATACATTTTTATATACAAAACTATACATATTTGAAATAAATATGTATAGTTCACTTCAAATTTTTTAAAGTGTGTTTTAAAATCTCTATTTTTAAGTGTAGTTATGTCCACTCAAACTTTTTTTTTTTTTTTTTTGAGACCAAAAGTCTCACTTTGTCCCCCAGGCTGAAGTGCAGTGGAACAATCTCTGCTCACTGCAACCTCTGCCTCTTGGTTTCAAGCGATTCTCCTGTGTCAGCCTCCTGAATAGCTGAGATTACAGGTGCATGCCACCATGCCCAGCTAATTTTTGTATTTTTAGTAGAGATGGGGTTTTCACCATATTGGCCAGGGTAGTCTTGAACTCCTGACCTCAAGTGATCCACTCGCCCTGGCCTCCCAAAATGCTGGGATTACGGGCGTGAGCCACCATGCCCGACCTACATGTATTTCTTTGTGTTTTTTCCAAAAACCATTGCTGCCTTAGATCAATCCTACAAACTTTCTTGCTCAAATATCAGTCTCTTCCATGAAGCTTCCTATGCAGTCTTCTGAAGTTTTCTATTGTCTCACTCTCTCAGGTCTCATAAGACTTGTTCTAATTATTATTATATGGATGCTTCCTTCAATACTCATCTTAAAACACTTTAGTGTTCATAAATAGGTTCTTCCAACCTACTACAAACTGGCTTTTGTTTTCATGACATTGAAATGATCTCTCTCAGATCATTAAAGAATTCTAAATCCATTAGACAGAACAGTCTTTATGCTACTCTTTGATATCTGATAATCTCCGACTAAATGCAACACACTAGGCCCTGAAATTGTAAAACTGAATCAAGATGACTCTCACCTTTAAAGAACTCATAAATCTAATGGGATTGTTAGTTATTTATATATTCTATTTATAATAATACAGTAAGTGGTGAGGAAGGACCATATTCTATTTACTTTTGTAACCCCTGTACCTAATATGTTAGTTGAGTGAATGAATGGAGGCAATTTTTTTTTTTAGACAGAGTTTTGTTCTTATCACCCAGGCTGGAATCCAATGGCATGATCTTGGCTCACTGCAACCTCTGCCTCCCAGGTTCAAGAGATTCTCCTGCCTGAGCCTCCTAAGTAGCTGGGACTACAGGTGTGTGCCACTACACTTGGCTAATTTTGTATTTTTAGTAGAGGTGGGGTTTCACCATGTTGGCCAAGCTGGTCTTGAACTCCTGATCTTGGGTGATCCACCCGCCTCGGCCTCCCAAAGTGCTGGGATTACAGGTTTGAGCCACCGCACCTGGCCTGAATGGAGGCAATTTAACAAAAATTCTATCAATTTGCCCCTCGTTTCACCTCAAAATACAGCTTTACCATTCCTCCCATCTGAAAGAAAGATCATCTTTTCTAAGGATAACCCATCTGTGGGTCTTTGATTCCAGATACGTCCATGTACTCTGGGGATGATGATGAAAATGTTGTGAGATTAGAAGCTGGGCATGGCAGCACAGTAGTCCCAGTTAATCAGGAGGCTCAGGTGAGAGGACTGCTTAAGCCTAGGAGTTCTAAACAAGCCTGGGGAACATAGTGAGACCTCATCTCTTGGAAAAAAAAAAAAAAAGCAGTAGAAGTAGCGGTAATGGAGGCCAGGCACGGTGGCTCACGCCTGTAATCCCAGCACTTCGTGGAGCTGAGACAGGCAGATCACCTGAGGTCAAGAGATCGAGACCTGCCTGGCCAACATGGTGAAACCCCACCTCTACTAAAAATACAAAAAATTAGCTGGGTGTGGTGGCCCATGCCTGTCGTCTCAGCTATTTGGGAGGCTGAGGTGGAAGAATCGCTTGAACCTGGGAGGCAGAGGTTAGAGTGAGCTGAGATCACACCACTGTACCCCAGCCTGGGTGCCGCGCGGTAATCTTTTTAAAAAAAAAAAAAAAAAAAAAAAAAAGTAGTGGTGATGGTTGCACAGCTTTGTGAACTACACTAAGAATCACTGAATTATATACTTTAAAAGGATACATTTTAAGGTATGCAAATTATATGTGATTTTTAAAAATAAGAAATTAGCAACGTTTCATAGGCCAATTTATACTGAAGTCAGTGGTTGTGTATTTTGTTATTAGGTTTCTCTCACTTATTTCTTGTCTCATTCCCCTAATGATTAGGAGCTACAAAGGCTATGTTTTACCCACTAGCAGATCTAGGCAAATGCAAAAATCTACCCAAGGTGAATGTCCTTAATTCATATTCAAGACCTTGACAGAAGTACCAAAACAATGTTTAGACAACAATATCAAGTTACTGAATCACTTCTGACCATCAGGTATTTTTTCTCCTCTTGGTCCTGGCACATTGAGATGGCATCTTGAGGTGGAATCATATTCCAAAGTCCATCACTCCCCAATATAATATACTTGTGCTTCTGAGGGTCAAGAGTGTGGACACTTGTGTCTGGTTCAGGTGACACCACAAACTCACCACTGAAGAAATCATAGCTCCACAAATCACCTGGGGGAAGGGAGCAGAAAAAGCAAGAAGTATTAGTTGGAAGCCAATAGTATGAGAGCAACAGATTAAAAGAGAAAGTCTACACAGTTCGTCTCAATAGATGCAGAAAAGCATTTGGTAACATTCAAACTTCTTTCATAATAAGACTTTCTAGCAAAGTAAGAAGAAATGGGAACTCCCTTAACCTGATAAAGTACATCCACTAGAATTTTGTAATAATCATCTTAAAGATAAAATGTTAAAAGTATTCCCTTTAAAATGTAGGAATATCTTCACTGTGCTTATGTTACATGCAAGAAAAAAAAAATGTAGGAATAAGAAAACTATACTTTGTATCATTGCTTCTCTTCTAATACTACACTGAGTCCTTCCCAGCACAGTAAGATAATAAAAATAAAAGGAATACAAAATGGAAAGGAGAAAATAATACTATTATTTGCAGATAATTTCATTTTTTTAATCTTGAAATAGAACCAGCTAATTTCATTTCTACACTGAAAACCAAAAATAAATTATTACAGTAGGAAACTTTAGCAAAGTTGTTAAATACAAACCCAATATATAAGTCAACAGTATTTCTATACAATAGCAATACTTAGAAAATATAAATTTTTAAATAATCTAATTTTAACAATGAACAAAATATAAGGTATTTAGGAACAAATTTAACAAAAGGTATACACACCTGTTATGAAAATTATAGGTTCTATTTTGAAACATTAAAAAGATAATCTAAATAAATGAAGAAACCAATCACATTCATAGATAGGAATACTTGTTATAATAAAGATATTAATTCTTCCCCAAAAAAATCTACAAAGTCAATGTAATTCTAACCAAAATCCCAAAAGGACTGTTGTAGAATTTGATAGGCTAAGCATAAAGGGCCAGGATTAATCAAGATAATTTTGAAGAAAAAGGACAAAATGAGAACTTATCCTACACACAGAAGTAGCAATAGCTGTGTGTAAACTTCCTGTTAATCCCTAGATAAGTACCTACATCAAAACTTACAGAATGAGTACCAGTCACTTGGAAGAAAATTCAAAATCGAAAAACGAGCATTTTAATGCTCTTTACCAACCATATGACCAACCTTTGGAGAGCAGCAGTTCTCCCTTTCAGTGAGCCGGAAAAAGAAGGCTCTTACTTTTATCCTTCTCCTTGATTAGCTCCACATAAAAACAATGCCTAAACTTCTGCCTGTTGACTTGTTAGATATAGTCAACCCAGACCATAAAAAAGATCAATAAAACTGAAACAGAAGAAAATAAAAATGATTTATAGAAACCATCTACTTTTCTGTAATACATAAGACAACGTAAATGAAACAATATAAATTTTTCTTTTGTTTCCAATAAATGAGGAAGATGAGACAGAAAGGAGAAAACATTAATTTCCACCTCTTTGGTTTATCGTGAACTACTTAAGGGAAAGGCCTAAATTAAAAGCAAAAGCAAAAGATTTTCAGACAAGAGGTTAACCAATTTTTGTCCCCTTTCAGTAGGTCTCTCTCTTTTTTTTTTTTTTTTTGGTTAAACAAGAGGAAGCTCTTTGTCCTTTTCCTTATTTAACTTCCCCATTAGCGCCCATCAGAAATACTGGCAATTCAAACATGCTCAGAGTCCAACGAAATAATTCAAGTCAATTACTCCCACTTGAAAATAGCAAAATCATTGCTAACCAGACTCTTCAAAGAGCAATTCAACCCTCTAAGCAGAACAGAACACATGCAACCACTAAAAGCTAACTATAATCCAGACAAGCTCACAAAGACACATCTACCTCTTTATAACAGAAAATAAAGCTCCCTGGTTGACAAAATAATAAAAATAAAACATAGAGACAGTGGCACAATCATGGCTCACTGCAGCCTCGATCTCCTGGGCTAAAGTGATCCTCCTATGTCAACCTCTGAAGCAGCTGGGACTATAGGTGTGCACCAACAGGCCCAGCTAATTTTTTATTGTTTGTAGAAATGGGATCCCACTATGTTGTCCAGGCTGGTCTCCAACTCCTGGACTCAAGTGATCCTCCCACCTCCATCCCCCAAAGTGCTGGGATTATAGGTATAAGCCACAGCACTGGGCCTGCCTTTTATAGGTATGAGCCACGGCACCTATGTAATACATTCACATGGTAAAAAACCCAAAAAATACAAAAGGGTATACAGTGAAAATTCTCCTTTCTCATCACTGCCCTTCCAGTTTTCCCTGTAGGGACTATTATTTTTACGTTCTTATCTTCCTGGAGATACCTATCTATCTACCTACCTACCTACATACACATATATATATGCGTATATTTAGGTTGCTTTGGTGAAACCATCCTTTCAAGTTTCCAACTTCTACTGACAACTTTGAAATCACTAGTCTCCAATACCTTGCCAATCTCTCTCTTTTTTTTTTTTTGAGATAGAGTTTTAGTCTTGTCTCCCAAGCTGGAGTGCCATGGCGTGATCTCGGCTCACTGCAACCTCCACCTCCTGGATTCAAGTGATTCTCCTGCCTCGCCTCTCAAGTAGCTGGGACTACAGGCGCATGCCGCCACACCCGGCTAATTTTTTAGTAGAGACGGGGTTTCACTGTATTAGCTAGGATGGCCTCAATCTCCTGACCTTGTGATCCACCCGCCTTGGCCTCCCAAAGTGTTGGGATTACAGGTGTAAACTACCACACCCAGCCCTCAAGCTCCATTTCTTTCGCAATAAACCTCAATACGTTTTTAGAAGAAGGGATTGTTTCTAACTTAAATTTTTGTTTCTTCTAACTTAAATTCTAACTTTAATATATCCGGGTTTTGACTAAGATATATGGTTTATTTCTATTTCTTAGATTTCTTTCATTATTTGGTAGTTTCCCACATATAAATCTTAAACATAGTTTGTTACAATTATACTTAAGTATTTCATGGTTTTTTTGGGTGGGATTATAAATGATACTTATTTAAATTTCATTATGAATTGTTCATTTCTTGTAAATAAAAATATGATAAGACTGTGTATGCTAAATCTGGGTCCTGTGAACTTGCTGAATCCACTTATTAATTCTAACAGTTCTTTTAAAGACTATTTGGGATCTTTTAAGCAGACAATATTGGAATCTGTGGATAAAGCTGGTTTTAGTTATTTGCTGAACGATCTGAGATTAGATTACAGACTCAAAACACTGCACCTCCAAATAGTAATACTTCAACATTTATCTCCTAAGCATGAGGATGTTATTCTACCACAGTCGGGCAATTTTGTATTGCTACACTACTGCATAATATAAAGTTAGTGTTCAATTTTCCCAGTTGTCACAATAATGCAATTAATATCTAGGATCCATTCAAGGACCATTCTTTGGCCAGGTTAGGTGGCTCATGCCTGTAATCTCATGACTTTGGGAGGCTGAGGCAGGAGGATCGCTTGAGCCCAGGAGTTCAAGACCAGCCTGGGCAACACAGGAAGACCCTATCTTTATTTTTTAAAAAAACTTTAAAAAAAAATCATTCATTGCATTTGTCATTTTTTTAGTCATTTTAAACCTATAAGTTTCCTGGGGTTTTGCTTTGTTGTTATCATTCACGGTATTGACAATTGAGAAGAGTTCAAGACAGTTCTTTTGCTGAGCGTGGTGGCTCACACCTGAAATCTCAGCACTTTGGGAGGTCAAGGCAGATGGATCACTTGAGGTCAGGAGTTTGAGATGAGCCTGGCTCTACTAAAAATACAACAGTTAGCTGGGTGTGGTGGCGTGCGCCTGTAATCTTAGCTACTAGGGAGGCTGAGACAGGAGAATTGCTTGAACCTAGAAGGTGGACATTGCCAGGATCATGCTATTGCACTCCAACCTGGGCAACAGAGTGAGACTCCATCTTTTTTTTTTTAAAAAAAAAAAAAAAGGGAAGACAGTTTTTTTTGCATAATGACCTTTAAATTGGATACATCAGATTGTCTCCTCATGCTCTACAGTGGTTCATGTCCAGGTAAACTCATTTTTGGCTATAGAACTACACTGCTGATGTCATGTCCTTCTCTGTATATCACATGAGGAGAGACAGTGTATCAGTTTGCCCTATTATTGGCAGTACTAACTTTGGTCATTTGGTTAAAGTGCTGTCTACTGGCAGCATAAAGTGCCTTTTTTTTTTTTTTTTAACTGGTGAGTAGTCTGTAAGGTGCAAGTTTGAGGCTCTGTGAAATATCTTGCTCTGTACCAAAATATGCCACATTTTAGCATCTACTGATGATTCCTGAATGAATCAATTATTACTATAATGGTTATAAACTGATGATAGAACATTCTAACTATATTAATTAGCTGACAGTTGTACTTTATTTTGGTTATTTTTTCTCCTCTTTCCCAACGTCCAAAAGTCTTTTTTTTTTGTGACAGGGGCTTCCTCTGTCACCCAGGTTGGACTGCAGTAGTGGCTCACTGCAGCCTTGGCCTCCCAGACTCAAGCAATCCTCTCACCTGTCTCCCAAGTAGCTGGGACTATAGGCGTGCGCCCCCACATCCGGCTAATTTTTTGTATTTCTTCTACAGATGGGGTTTCACCATGTTGGCCAGGCTGGTCTCAAACTCCTGAGCTCACGCAATCCACCCACTTCAGCCTCCCAAAGTGCTAGGATTACAGGAATAAGCCACTGTGCCTGGCCTGGAAATCTTTTTTTTTTTTTTTGAGACGGAGTCTTGCTCTGTCACCTATGTTGGAGTGCAATGGTGCAATCTTTGCTCGTCGCAACCACCGCCTCCTGGGTTCAAGCAATTCTGCCTCCTGAGTAGCTGGGATTATAGGCACACACCACCACACCCAGCTAATTTTTGGTAGAGATGGGGTTTCACCATGTTGGCCATGTTGGTCTCGAATTCCTGACCTTGTGATCCTCCTGCCTCAGCCTCCCAAAGTGCTGGGATCACAGGCATGAGCCACCGTGCCCAGCCCCCAAAAAAGTTTTTTCTTTGTTTTTCTTTAAGGAGTCTCACTCTGTTGGCCAGGCTGGAGTGCAGTGGTGCCATCTCGGCTCACTGCAACCTCTGCCTCCCAGGTTCAAGCAGTCCTCTTGCCTCAGCCTCCTGAGTAGCTGGGACTACAGGCGCGTGCCACCATGCCAGGCTGATTTTTTGTATTTTCAGTAGAGATGGGGTTTCACCGTATTAGCCAGGATGGTCTTCATCTCCTGACCTCATGATCCACCTGCCTTGGCCTCCCAGAGTGCTAGGATTACAGGTGTGAGCCACTGCACCTAGCCCAAAAGTCTTTTTTAAAGAAGAGTTTTCCTTGGAGTCTCTCTGGATGTGCTGTGGTGGGGGCATATTCAATTTGCAAATTGTTCATTGCCCAAATAAACACCTTTAAATGTTAAAAAAAAAAAATGTTTTCCATTCTTCTCTCTACCTGTACATTTTGTCTCAACAGACTTACAGATTATTTTTTATTCAATATTTTTAAATTTGTTCCTGTTATGATTCATTTTGATGCTCAAGTTGCTTCAAATTTGCTAGTATAAGTCCCTTTTAACAAACTCACCAGATAGATGATTCATATTCATAGTCACTTTCCCCTGTTTTACCAGTTCAAAAAGTCTATGTGACTCTATATAAGATCAAATAACTGGTAAGTATCAGAACTGGGCCTTTAACTAAGGTTTTTATTATTGGTCTAGGGTTTGTACACCAAAGTAAGATCACAGAACATCATTTCTGTATATTCTAAAGGGAGGTGCCTTGAACACTGGCAGACAGCCAATTCCCTTTTTTCTTCAGTAGAGGGCGCTGAAAGGACACCAGAAGAGAGGAGGCCTTTCCTCTGGTTCCAGTATATTTTCTGCTTGTTCCTTGGCATATGGCAGCCAGCAGTCCACAAGACATTCAGTGGTCCTTACCTCTAGCAAATTTCAGCACCCCTCTGACTGGCTTCCCATGGAGAACTTCCAACAATGTTTACCCCCTCTAATCCATTCTCAAAATGGCAATCAAAATTCTCTTTAAAACACAAACCTACTGGATTAAAGATTTAAATGTAAGACCTCAAATTGTGAGAATCCTGGATGGACATCAGCCTTGGGAAAGAATCTATGATTAAATCCTCAAAAGCAACTGCAACAAAAACAAAAATTGACAGGAGGGACCTAATTAAAGAGCTTCTGCACAGCAAAAGAAACTATCAACAGAGTAAACAGGCAATCTACAGAAAGGGAGAAAATATTCACAAACTATGTATCTGACAAAGATCTAATATCTAGAATCTATCAGGAACGTAAACAATTTAACAAGTTAAAAACAAATAATCCCATTAAAAAGTGGGCAAAAGGCATCAACAAACACTTTTCAAAAGAAGACATGCAAGTGGTCAATAACCATAAAAAGCACCACATTACTAATGATTAGAGAATACAAATCAAAACCACGATGAGTTACCATCTCATACCAGCCAGAACAGCTACTATTAAAAAGTCAAAAAATGATGTATGCTGGCAAGGCTGCAGAGAAAACGGAATGCTTATACACTGTTGGTGGGAATATAAATTAATTCAGCCACTGTAGAAAGCAGTATGGAGATCTCTCAAAGAACTTAAAACACGACTACCATTTGATCTAGCAATCCCATTACTGAGTATACATTAAAAAGAAAATAAATTGCTCTACCAAAAAACACACATGCACTCAAATGTTCATTGCAGCACTATTCACAATAGCAAAGACAAGGAAATCAACCTAGGTGCCCATCAAAGTGAAATGGATAAAAAAAATATGGTACACACACACTACAGAATACTACACAGCCACAAAAAAGAATGGAATTATGTCCTTTGCAGCTATACAGATGCAGCTGGAGGCCATTATCCTAATCAAATTAACTCAGGAAAAGAAAGCCAAATACCACATGTTCTCACTTGTAAGTGGGAGCTAAACACTGGGTATACATGAACATACAGATGGCAATAACAGACACTGGGGACTACTAGAGGGAGAAGGGAGGGAAGGAGGAAGAGTTGAAAAACTAACAATTGGGTACTATGCTCCCTACCTGGATGATGTAATCAATCATACCCCAAACCTCAGCATACACCCATGTAACAAACCTGTACATGTACTTCCTGAATCTAAAAGTTGAAATTACAAAAACAAAAATTAAAACCCCTCCACGAATCTAGGATGAATGGTGGTGATGGTTGCATAACAGCGTAACTATACTTAACATCAATGAACCACATGTTTACAATGGTAAGTTATGTGAAGGTTAAGTATATTTTACCACAATTAAAAACACACAAATCTGGTTATGTTTCCCACTCTTACTCTGTTATACTTTACAATTGATTTTAAGATAAAGACGCAATACTTGTTTTTTTGAAACAGGGTCTTGCTCTGTTGCGCAGGCTGGAGTGCAGTGATGCAATCTTGGCTCACTGCAGCCTGCGGGGCTCAGGCAATCCTCCCACCAAAGACTCCTGAGTAACTGGTACTACAAGCACACACAACCACACCCAGCTAAATTTTTGTAGAGAAGAGATTTCATCATGTTGCCCAGGCTGCTCTTGAACTCCTTGAACTCAAACAATCCACCTGCCTTGGCCTCCCAAAGTGTTGGAATTATGGGTGTGAGCCACCACATCCAGTCAAACACAACTCTTTATCACTGCCTATAAAATGCAGTATTTTCTCATTTTATCCAAGTCTCTTATTTCTTTATCCCCGTTCCAGCTACACTGGCCTTCACCAGAGTTTCTTATGTCACTATGCTTCTTCCTATCACTGAGCTTTTTGAAAATGCTGTTTGCTATGCCTAAAACACACTTTCTTCCTCCTTAACCTCCAGCAATTCTTTAAATCTCAGTTCAAATATCACTTTTCTCGACTCTCTGGTTAGGTGAAATACGTTTATTTTAGGTTTTCATTAACACATATAAGAACTGGCTGAGTGCAGTGGTTCGTGCCTGTGATCCCTGCACTTTGGGAAGCCAAGGCAAGCAGATCACCTGAGGTCAGGGGTTCGAGACCAAACTGGACAACACGGTGAAACCCCATCTCTACAAAAATTAGCTGGGTGTGGTGGCATGCACCTGTAGTCCCAGCTACTTGGGGGGGGGGGCGGAGGCAGAAGAATTGCTTGAACCTGGGAGGCGAAGGTTGCAGTGAGCCAAGATCGTGCCACTGCACTCCAGCCTGGGCGAGAGTGAGACTCCATTTCAAAAAAAAAAGAAGAATTATTAAAATTTTTCAGTTTTTGCTGGGTGCAGTGGCTCACACTTGTAATCCCGGCACTTTGAGAGGCTGAGGCGGGTTAGTCACCTGAGGCCAGAAGTTCGAGACCAGCCTGGCCAACATGGCAAAACCTCGTTTATATGAAATATACAAAAATTAGCTGGGTGTGGTGGTGGGCACCTGTAATCTCAGCTATTCGGGAGGCTGAGTCAGGAGAATCGTTTGAACCTGGGAAGCGGAGGTTGCAATGATCTTAGATTGCACCACTGCACTCCAGCCTGGGTGACAAGAGGGAAACTCCATATAAAAAAAAAAAATTCCGTTTTTGTGATCATTTAATGAATGCCTTCCCCCTTTCCTAGACTGGAAGCTCCAAGAGGGCAAAGATCACGTGCTTGTACATACAGCAGAGTGCTTCATACACACTGTACTCAAAAATTATCTCCCCAATGAATAATTTGCAAGACTCAAATGCAATTCCAGCAGGCAGCCACTAGGAGGCATCTTTGCTACATTGTACTTGAGTAATTATCAGTGTCTACAGGGTACCAACATTGACCAGGAGAAATCTATTCCCACCCCCTCTCCCACCAAAAACAAGCTAGAAGAAAAATGGCCGTAAACCATACGAGTGTCTGCTAAATACCAGCATTTAATTTACTTTAAGCCAATTAAGTACTTCCATGCAACAAGCTAAACTCAGAAAACCAATTGTATAGCCTTTTTTTTTTCTTTTTTTGAGACAGAGTCTCACACCGTTGCCTGGGCTGAAGTGTAGTGGTGTAATCTCCGCTCACTGCAACCTCTGCCTCCCAGGTTCAAGCAATTCTCCTGCCTCAGCCTCCCGAGTAGCTGGGACTACAGGCGCCTGCCACTACGCCCAGCTAATTTTTTGTATTTTTAGTAGCCACAGGGTTTCACTGTGTTGGCCAGGCTGGTCTCAGACTCCTGATCTCATGATCGCCCGCCTTAGCCTCTCAAAGTGCTGGGATTACAGGCGCAAGCCACTGCACCCGGCCAGCATAGCTGTTTTAAAAATACTTTTTCTGGGCTGGTTGCAGTGGCTCACACTTGTAATCCCAGCACTTTGGGAAGCTGAGGCAAGCGGATCACCTGAGGTCAGGAGTTCGAGACCAGCCTGGCCAACATGATGAGACCCTGTCTCTACTAAAAATACAAAAATCAGCCAGGTGTGGTGGCACACGTCTGTAATCCCAGCTATTCAGGAGGTTGAGGCAGCAGAATCACTTGAACCTGGGAAGCGGAGGTTGCAGTGAGCTGAGATCACGCCACTGCACTCCAACCTGAGAGTGAGACTCCATCTCACAAAAAAAAAATTTTCCAAATGTCAGAATAATGGTTTGAAAAGTAATAAGACAAAGCCTTTTTAGCTTAAATATTAAAATCTAAAAGGTATCATTATTTTTGAAAATATTTATTTGACAAGAAAAATCAAGACGGAAAAAGCATTTTTATCACTAAAACGATTTTGTCTCGTGTAAGCCCTTTTATCAAAATATTAATTTATTTCTGTAGTTGTTTACAAAATTATGTTGAAATAAGTTAACTTCTACCAAAAACTGTCTAAACTTGTTGTATCAGTTTTTATTCTTCCTAGTCAAGAAGATAGTTCTTTCTTTAACCCCAATCATGGTTGTGGTCTCCCTATTCCACCGAAAGCTACTTTGTCAAGGTCACCAATGACCTCCACATTCCTAAATCCCATGGTCATTCTTCAATCCCCCCTCCACCTCAGTGACAACAGTATTTGAAACACCTTTCTGGAAACACTTTCTTCACTTAGCTTCCAGGGCACCCTCTCCCAAATTTCCTGCATTCGACTTATAGCTCTTAGCTGTTTTACCTTGTTCCTCCATTCATATCCCCTAACTCTTTTCTTTTAAAATTTGAATCCAACCCTCAAGTGGAACCAGAGCACATCCTCCAAGTCTGAATAGTGAGAGTATCTCAAGGCTCGGCCACTAGACCTTCCCCCTTTTCTCTCTGTACTCAGTCCCTACATGACCTCAAGACTTTGGATGCTATCAATATGCTACTGGCTCCCCCAAATTAAAATCTCCAGCCTAGACCTCACCTGAAATCAATTCTTATAATGGGAAGCCAAATAGGTATCACCATCTTAATGCCTAAAAAGTGCCTAAAGGGTAATGTGTCCAAAATTGAACTTCCAACCTCTCCTTTTCACTGATGTTCCAGTCATTTCAACTCCATCTTTCCAGCTGCTAGGTTAAAAATCATGAGTAGGGGTTGGACGCGGTGGCTTATGCCTGTAACATACATATATATACACACATGTTGTGCTGGATACGGTGGCTCATGCCTGTAAACCCAGCAGTTTGGGAGGCCAAGGTAGGAGAATGGCTTAAGCCCACGACCAGCCCAGCAACATAGTGAGACCCCATCTCCTCAAAAAAGAAAAAATTAGCCGGGCATGGTAGCTCACGCCTATAGTCCCAGTTACTTGAGAGGCTGAGGTTGGAGGATAACTTGAGCCTGGGAGGCAGAGGCTGCAGTGAGCTGTCATCATGTCACTGTAATCTAGCCTGAATAACAGAACAAAACCCTGTCTCTTAAAATAAAAACAAATTTGTATTTTCTCAGAGACATTTTCTTTGGAAAAACTACCCCCATCTAGCATAGCCAAGGTAAGATATCTTAATAGGTATAATTCTCTAGCCTTCTTTCTAAAGCCAGGTAGACCAGAAATATAACTTTTTTTTTCATAGTTATTTCACTTTGATAATTAAAGAAAAAAAAAGAGGTTTTGAAGGCTCTCAGGAGGAATGTTAAGGGCTAAAGTAAGATAGGATACTTAAAAATAGTTTAAAGGAGGCCGGGCATGGTGGCTCATGCCTGTAATCCCAGCACTTTGGGAGGCTGAGGCAGGAGGATCATCTGAGGTCAGGAGTTCCAGACCAGCCTGACCAACATGGAGAAACCCATATCTACTAAAAATACAAAAAATTAGCTCGGCTTGGTGGTGCATGCCTGTAATTCCAGCTACTTGGGAGGCTGAGGCAGGAGAATCGCTTGAACCCGGGAGGCAGAGGTTGTGGTGAGCCAAGATTGTGCCACTGTACTCCAGCCTGGGCAACAAGAGTGAGACTCCATCTCAAAAAAAAAAAAAAAAAAAGTTTCAAGGGTAACATTAAGCCTAGCCAGGCATATACTTCTTTAAGCATAGATAGAAACTAGCAAAACACTGAACGTGACTCATAAGCAAAGGGCAGTTGTCAGTGAAATGTATACCTAAACCTTCCCCTCAATTAGGCTTAAAAAAAAAAAAAACACACACATACGCAGAGTCTTGTTCTGTCACCCAGGCTGGAGTGCACTGGTACAATCTCCTGACCTCAAGTGATCTGCCCACCTCAGCCTCCCAAAGTGCTGGGATTATAAGCATGAGTCACCGTGCATGGTCTTGATTAGGTTCTAAAACATTTAACAGAATATCATGACAGCTCTATCCTCACCATATGCCAAGTAAGGGTTTAGTTCTCAGTCTCCTCTTTTATTTTGCCACCGTGTATTGTAGAAAATTCAATATAATTTCACCAAATTAAGTCCCACTTACCAAGTGCTCTTGCTACTGCCAGAAAAGGAATCTGGTCAATAACTGTGCTCCTTCTAACAGGTCCATTGTGAGTGAGCCGAGGTCGTTTCCAGACTACACGATTCACTCCAGACTTGTTCATCACACTAAAAATAAATAAAGTTCACATAAATAATCTAAATGATTAAAATATAACTAAGGTAGCTTAATATATTAAATAACTAATAAAATAAGACTACATTATCACAAAATAATGCCTCATGTGTTTCAGATACAAAGATGCAAAAGCTGAAATTCCTGTTCAGAGAGGAAAAATTTTGAAATTACCTAAATAGGCAGTACAACCAAATGAATGAAATGTGAAGAAAAGTGAGTTTAACTACCATGTCAAAAAAAAAAAGCAAACTGACTTAATTAGCAAGCAACTGGGGGTTGGCAGAAGACCTTATCTAAATGGAGAGAGAGAACTGTTTGAACCCAGGAGGTGAAGACTGCAGTGAGCCAAGATCCAACCACTGCACTCCAGCCTGGGTGACAGAGTGAGATTCTGTCTCAATAAATAAATAAATGGAGAGGGACTAAATCATGATATAAGCAATTATAAAGGAAAGGTTATAGAGTTCTGAGGGTTTCTGTTGAGGATGGGGGAAACATAGCAAAACTTTTTACAATTTTTGTTGGTGGTGGGTTTTTTTTTTTTTGAGACAAAGTTTTGCTCTTGTTGCCCAGGTTGGAGTGCAATGGTGCAATCCTGGTTTACCTCAACCTCCGCCTTCTGGGTTCAAGCGATTCTCCTGCCTCAGCCTCCTGAGTAGCTGGGATTACAGGCATGCGCCACCATGCCTGGCTAATTTTGTATTTTTAGGAGAGACGGGGTTTCTCCACATTGGTCAGGTGGTCTTGAATTCCTGACGCTAGCTGATCTGCCCGCCTCAGCCTCTCAAAGTGCTGGGATTACAGGCGTGAGCCACCACGCCCAGCTTTTTTTTTTTTTTTTTTTTTTTTTGCGGGGGAGGCAGTGTTTTGCTCGTCATGTAGGCTGGAGTTCAGTGGCACAATCTCAGCTTACTACAACCTCTGCCTCCTGCGTTTAAGTGATTCTTCTGTCTCAGCCTCCTGACTAGCTAAGATTAAAGGCGCCCACCACCATGCCCAGTTAATTTTTGTGTTTTTAGTAGAGATGGGGTTTTGCCATGTTGGCCAGGCTGGCAGTTTTATTATTTTTGATTTCAGCAATATACTTTGGAAAATGGATCAGCTGTAGACATATAGATCTGGGAGTTACAAGAGTAAGAATATCCACCTAAAACTTTGTCACAGGAGCAACAGAAATGACTAAAACTTGGAAGTATGATTAGTTCTTTAGGAAAAAAAATTGATAATCAAAACATAAGAGATGGTCCCTCAAACTCTGCCTGGCATGACCGAAATGAGCTTTACTTCAAATGGGAATTGATTTTTTAATTTTATGAGTTTAAACAGCCATTTGTGGCGAGTGTTGAGTATACTGAACAGTCCAGAGGAAGACTGAAACAAGTAGTGAAAGACCAGAAAACACTGCAGGTGTTAACAAAGAACAGAAATTTCAGAAAATTGTTCATTTACCATCCCCCAACCATTTTTTTTTTTTTTTTTTTTGGAGAGTCTTGCTCTGTTACCCAGGCTCAATGCAGCCTCAGCCTCCTGAGCAGCTGGGATTACAGGTGTCTGCCATCATGCCCAGCTAATTTTTGTATTTTTAGTAGAGACAGGGTTTAACCATGTTGGCCAGGCTGGTCTTGAACTCCTGGCCTCAAGAGATCTGCCTGCCTCAGCCTCCCAAAGCATTGAGATTACAGGCACGAGCCACCATGCCTGGCCTACCATCCCTTTTGAGAACTAGTTTTTGTTTGTTTTGTTTTGAGACAGGATCTCACTCTGTTGCCCAAGCTAGAGTGCAGTAGCGTGACCATGGCTCACCACAGCTTGACTTCTAGGGCTCAAGTGATCCTCCCACCTCAGTTTCCCAAATAGCTAGGACCACAGGCATGCACCACCACATGTGGCTAATTTTTAAATTTTTTTTGTAGAGAACAGATCTCACTATGCTTGCCAGGCTAGTCTTAAGCTCCTGAGCACAAGTCGTCCTCTCATCTGGGCCTCCTAAAGTGCTGGGATTATAGGCGTGGGCCACCATGCCCAGCCAAGAACTAATCTAAATAAGTTCTGAAATCAACATGTTGATCATCACAAGAGTTAAAATACCAAAGGTATTCATTTTATGATGTTAAGCTTTCTTTAGCGATGATCCTCAAAAGTCAACAGCAGAGTAAAGACTAAATTTGCCATTCATAAGAATCCATGAAACATAGAGTTATGGTAAGATGCCAACATTCTGCCTTAATACCATCTTAAAGCTCTATTATTGTTTCCTAAACCTGCTCCCAAAAAGGTAAGACTTAGTACTTAAGTAATTTACATTAGCTGCTTCCAACATAACTAGGACAAGCAGCTCTCCCGACACTTAGTATTCAAAGATATTATGATCTGTGTTTCTGAGAAACAAAAAGACAAATGATACTGATTAAAACACAAAAGTTTTAAATCTAGTAACAAAAAACCAAAGCAATGTCATAAAAGATGCTGCTTTTACTGCACTGCATGTTGTTGTCCTATATGATTAAAAGGCATGTAAAAAGGAACAGCCTGACATGCAGAGAGCTGACTGAGCAGCAACAGAAGGCTGGAAAAACAGAATGCTGGCCTGTTGCCCAGGCTGGGACAGAGGGAAGCAAGGAAATAACTTACAATAAAATAGCTCAATTTTTGCAAAAAGTTACGTGCTCCAAAATGGCAGAATATCTGTCCAACTGTCCAGATGGTATTTTGGCGATAAAGCCAAAAAACTCTTTCTAAAAAAGTTATTAAAATCAAATAAAATATAATTTTAAAATTCAAGTAAAAAACAAGCAAGAATAGTCATATATATCTTTAAACACAAAAGGGTAATTTCTTCTGTAGAAAATAATTATTTCCTTTTTTGTTCACTTATTTATTTTTAATTATAAAAAATATTTTTACATAGAGATGGAGGTCACTGTGTTGACAAGGCTGGTCTCAAACTTCTAACCTCAAGTGATCCTCCCATCTAGGCTTCCAAAGTGCTAGGATTACAGGTGTGAGCCATCACAGCCAACGGCTTTATTTCTTTTCTTTTTCCTGAGACATAGTTTTCACTCTTGTTGCCCAGGCTGGAGTACAGTGGCGTGACCTCGGCTCACTGCAACCTCCACCTCCCTGGTTCAAGGGATTCTCCGGCCTCAGCCTCCTGAATAGCTGGGATTACAGGCATGCACCACCACACCTGGATACTTATTTTGTATTTTTAGTAGAGGTGGGGTTTCGCCATGTTGGCCAGGCTAGTCTAGAACTGCTGATCTCAGGTGATCACCTGCCTCAGGCTCCCAGAGTGCTAGGATTACAGGCGTGAGCCACCACGCCCGGTCCCAATAAAAGTTTTTTTTTGAGACCGAGTTTTGCTCTGTCGTCCAGGCTGGAGTGCAGTGGTGCGATCTCAGCTCACTGCAACCTCCGCCTTCTAGGTTCAAGCAATTCTCTGCCTCAGCCTCCTGAGTAGCTGGGATTACAGGCACCCACCACCACGCCCAGATAATTTTTTGTATTTTTAGTTGAGATGGGATTTCACCATCTTGGCCAGGCTGGTCTTAAAACTCCTGACTGTGATCCACCAGCCTCGGCCTCCCCAAGTGCTGAGATTACAGGCATTGAGCCACTGTGCCTGGCCAAGAAAAGTATTTTTTAAAGAAAGATTAATGAAAAAGAATCAGGCTTACTAATATTAAAAATTACGATAAAGTCTTAGTTTTAAAAATTATAATACAGGTAAATAAGCAGGGGAAAAAGCCCAGAAAAGACCCAAATATATGGAGGCATTCTGTTTATAATTTGCAAAGCCCACTTAGCATGACAATCAGCAGAGAGGTCTCAGATATATTCTGACCTTCACGATCACAGGATCAAATAAACTATAGCCTGAAAGGAGGTTCATCTAACTTTGCAGGATACTGGGCAGGAAATACAGTACAGCTTCAATGATGTTGTTTTCAGCAGTGATTCAGACAGCCAGAAGCCATTTTTTTTAATCTCCCAAGTGATGGTTCAGTTGTAAGCAAGATGATAGGGTCTAGCTTAGGTAAGCTTCAGGCATCACAGAAACCAATGTAATAAACAGCACATGACTATTGTTTCTTGGTCCCTACACAGGACAAACTGCATGCATGTAAGGAAGCCAAGGTCTGTGCTTCCGAATAGAAATATATAGTCCATTCAAAGACTTCCCTACCAAGATGCAATTCTGTTCAAGGATCATTCTACAATAAGCAATGCTGTCTTATAACAGAGGTGATATCCACATTTATCTTAACCAGAGAAATACAAGGAGAGGGTAGATTCAAGGTGATCTTCCCACTGAAGAAGGGTCTTAAGCCTGGTCAGCCTGCTACTTAGTAATGAAAATATGTATAATTATTCAGGTGGCTACTAACAGCCATCTAGAAAAAAAAGTTAACTTTTATATTTACTACATAACTTAGATCTTAAAATTCCAGAAGGATTGAAGATTAAAATATAAAAGATGATGAAACCATAACAGTACGGGGAGAGTTGTTATCAAAATGTGGTTTAGGGACCCCAGCAGGTTGCTGAAGACTTTTTCAGGGTGTCCTCAAGGTCAGTTTTTTTTTTTTCATAATACTACTAAGACCACAAGCATACAGTGGAGTTTTCTGTGTGGCTGCACGACCGGATATGATACAGTATAATAAAAAGTGTCAATATTTGCAAGATCTACATAACTCAGTGAACCAGTATATTACAAATGATAAATGCATATATTAAAAAGTCATCCATAGGGGCTACATACTATATGATTCCAACTATATGACATTCTGGAAAATGCAAAATTATGAAGGCAGTAAAAAGATCAGTGGCTGCCAGAAGTAAGTGGGGAGGGATGAATAGGCAAAGTACAGAGGATTTTTAGGGTGATGAAACTAATCTGCATGATACTATAATGGTGGCTACATGTCATGACATGTATGTCAAAACTCATAAAATGTACATCACCCAGAGTGAACCCTAATGTAAACTAAGGACACTGAGTAATAATGATATGTCACTGTAGGATTACTAATTGATTATAACAAACACTCTGGAAAAGGATGTTGACAGTGGGGAAGCCTAAAAGGTAGTGGGGAGGGCAGAGTGTATATGAGAAACACTGTCTCTACTAATAATACAAAAAAATTAGCCGGCTGTGGTAGCGCATGCCTGTGATCTCAGCTACTTGGGAGGCTGAGGCAGGATAATCACTTGAACCTGGGAAGTGGAGGTTGCAGTGAGTCGAGATCATGCCATTGCACTCCAGCCTGGGAAGCCTGGGCGACAAGAGTGAAACTCCATCTCAAAAAAAAAAAAAAAGAAAGAAAGAAACTTACACAATCAAAACAATGCAGTCTTCTAACTAAATGTTTTGGCAAAACACATAATAGGTTCATAATTGCTATTTTTAGATGAATTAACAAGGCAAGAGGACTGCTTGAGCCCAGTTTGAGACCAGCCTAGGCAACATAGTAAGACCTTTTCTCTCCAAAAGAGACAATATTTTTTTAAGAAAAAGAAAATTAGCTGGCATGGTTGCACAGGTACACCTGTAGTCCCAGCTCTCAAGAGGCTGACGTGGGAAGAACACTTGAGGTTGTAGTGAGCCACAATTGTGCTACAGCACTGCAGCCTGGACAACAGAGTGAGACCATGTCTCAAAAACAAACAAACAGAAAGAAAAAACAGAGTTTCTAAGACCAAAAATATTCCTAACTGTTGTACTAAAAGAAAATATAGAAGACTTTATTAAAAAGCTTCACTGCCTGTATGGCACAAAACCCAAAATGTCATAACAAAAGAAACTAATAAATTTAACTACATTAAAAGAAACTTCCACACAGAAAAAGTTCCAGGAGGATAATCAAAAGACAAACTGTAGAAACAGTATCTAAAATTCACATCACATACATTAGACTAATTTCTTTAATGTATAGATAGCCCCTACACATTAATGTGGAAAAAGAAAGTCTAACAGTACCCCAAAATTGAATGTAAAAACAAATACAGAGAAAAGAAAATATATACGGCACTTAAATATATAGACAGATTCAACAATTCTCATAAGATAAATTCAAATTAAAACATTATTGAGGCCAGGTACAGTGGTTCACATCTGTAATCCCAACAATTTGGAAGGCCAAGGTGGGAGGATTGCTTGAGTCCAGGAGTTCAAGACCAGCCTGGGCAACATGGTAAGACCTCATCTCTATGTCTTAAAAATTTTATTACAACATCACTGAGACACTTCTTTTTTAAACCTGAAATTGGATATGATCAGAAAGTTCTATATGTTATCCAGGACATCCATATAGAGACAAATAGTTATCAATATTCAAAACACACACCTCTTTGGCCAAGCAATTCCACCTTTAGGAAATGATCCTACAAATAAACCGACAAGTACATAAAAACACACATGTGGCCGGGCGCGGTGGCTGACGCCTGTAATCCTAAAACTTTGGGAGGCCAAGGTGAGTGGACCACCTGAGGTCAGGAGTTCAAGATCAGTCTGGCCATCATGGTGAAACCCTATCTTTAAACACACACACACACACACACACACACACAAACACGTGCAGATTTTTCATTTCACAGCAGTGTTTGCAATAACAAAAAAATTAGAAATAAAAATCCTTCAAGAGACTGATTAAATAAATGATGATACATCTATACATGGTACAGCTCCACAATATATTTGATTGTATATGAGTATCTCTCTTTTGAAAAGACACACAGCCATACTGGTTGCCTATCAAGTGGAGGAAACCAGGTGGCCTTTGGGACAGTAGTAGCTGAAAGATCTTCCATAGCATATCCTCTTTTTATGCTACCTGAATTTAAACCAAATGAATGTTACCATTAAAAAAATTAAAATAAACATGTATGTGTGTATAAAATCTCATCACTCGTTTATAAAAATTTAGAATACTCCCATCTTATTCCCATGTCTCTGCATTGCTGAGGTAACACTAGAAATATAATTTTATATCCTGCTTTTTTTGTGACCATAAGCATTTTTCTATATCATTAAACATTCCCCATATACATGGCAGTTTATATTACTCTGTCTACCTTTACTTGACGGAAAAATTTCAAAACACCAGTTTTATAAACTTACCTATAAATGTCATTTTTAATGGCTGTATCACATTCAGTATTATGAATATGTTTGCTAAATATACTTAACCATTCTCCAGCTGTTGGGCCTTCAAGTTACTTCCAGCCTTTTACAGTCATTAAAAATGCTGCAATCAATAACTCTATTCAGATATTTTTGTCCACAATTCAGATTTCTTCTTTAGAATAGATTCCTGAAATTACTGTTAATAAACATTTAAAGCTAATGGTATATTTATTTTCTATATAGGTAGTACTGATTTATAAATCCTACCAACAATGTAACCATTTCAACAAAAACACTGAAGGAATCTCTTTGGTTTTTTCAATCTTTATTAATCTAATAACAGGAAATAGTTTCATTTTAATGTTTAACTTTTTTTTCCCCCAAATGTTTAATACTGTTTTGCATTTTTTTTGTTGTTAAAATTTTCTCTCCTATCCAGGGGTGCCATGCACTTTAGTACTTTATTAATACGTTGAACTCCTTATAGTTTAAGGATACTAATTATTTTCCTTAGTTTGTTATTTCTCTGCAAAAGACCAATTTCGATTTCATAAAAGCAAAAAAGAGGAGGCAAGTAATGATATTACGGGAAGGCTTTAGTTAGAATGATTATTTAGAAATCACTGGATTCTACTCAACTTGCTTCATACCTTCAATTTTTAACCATTAGCATTAAGATAATTTTTAAATCTTCTCATGTTTTCACTCTCTTGATTTTTAGAATAATCTTTCATTTAAGTTTGAATCATAAAAATATAATACTGAAATCAATTTCAGATTACCTACACATTGAAACACTAAGTCCAAACAAAGAAAATAATAATTGGAAAGATCTGCTGCAAATCTGAAATCAATGGAAAAAGCTAAAGGTTAATTCTAACTTAACTTTTTCCCCAGCCAGATTCAAAGTGTTCTACTCTGGAACTCCAAGAGCTGCTCTGTCTAGATTCTGAAGATAATGCTGATCAGTATTTATGTGAAAGGTTTTCAATAAAGCCTTGTATTGTATTGTTCCTTGAGGCCCACTGAAATATTATTTCCTTTTAGAGTCATTACCAGAAATGAACAGTCAATTCACAATAATGAGAAAAATATGAATGCACATACATGGGTACTACATCAGACAAACTAAAAAACCTTTAATACTATGAAAGTAACTTCAATAAAAGGGAGAGTAGTAGGTCAATTTCATTAGTAAAGCATAAAAGGACTAAATAGAACCCAGAGAGGAAAGAAAAAAACAACAGAATGTTACCTCCCACCAAGTCCTTCGATTCGTTCTCTTTCCTTGGGAAGTTCTGGCTTATGGTCCTGTGTTACCTCCACAGCTCTGATAAAATCATCCTTTGGGTCATCCTGAATTCCAAGAACCACCCCTGAGTCACCTACGTGAGCTACATACATCTTCATGCCCCGTATGATGACCACACTGGCAGTTGTCCCTGATGTGCTGGGAAGACCTGTCATAGTCTTTGGCCATTCCGCTGTAATAAGAAATAAAATATTTTACTCTTACAAATATAAACATTAATACACTGTCAGGATACAAATGGCAACATACCCTGAATGAGCATGTTAACATTAGAATTAGCATAGGAAAATATTTAAGAAAAATTTAAGAGAACTACTAAAGGACTTAGGTTAATCAATCAATACATTTAAGAAATTAATTCTACAAATAATACAATTATAATACAACTATCAAACCAATCCTAACACAAACATACTACAGGATAGGTTTACTACTGCTACATAACTCTTAGTCCTAACTACACTGAAAGGAAAGGATATGTTAAGAGGTTTTTAAAATCTGAGTTAGTTTTGATTCAAAAGAGTTTTGCTATCATTTAGCCAGCCACTAAGCATCTGTTTACTAATCTAATCTCTCTTCGAAAAGGCTTTCTGAAAAAGCTACTTGATTTGGCTTTTATTTTTATTTTTTAGACAGTCTTATTCTGTCACTCAGGCTGGAGTGCAGTGGTGTGATCTCGGCTCACTGCAACCTCTGCCTCCCAGGTTCAAATGTTTCTCCTGACTCAGCCTCCCAAGTAGCTAGGATTACAGGTGCCCACCACCATGCCCAGCTAATTTTTTGTATTTTTAGTAGAGATGGGGTTTTACCATGTTGGCCAGGCTGGTCTCAAACTCCTGACCTCAAGTGATCTACCTGCCTCGGCCTCCCAAAGTGCTGGGATTACAGGCGTGAGCCACTGCACCTGGCTCGATTTGTTTTTGAAGTAACTATTTTGAATAGTCACTACTTAACAAATAACATTTACTGATTTATTACCAGGTCCTATACTAAGAGCTTTACATGTATTATTTCAAATAATGCTTGTGACAAACTTATGAGACAGATATGATTATTTCATTTATTTATTTTACTTATTCCTCATCTTGCAGATACGGATATCAATACTTTGAATAATTAAGAAAACTGCTTGAGATAACTCAAATATTTAGTGGCAGAATCCCTGTATATTAAATTACAAACCGTATATTGTTTAATTAAATTCACTGTCATTCAACAATTCTAAAGTATTCTGTAACACTAAACAAACTACAACTTATAGTTCATGGTGGCAAAGTAAGTCCAAACAATGACATATTCTCCCCATCAAAATCCCACTGAAAGGACAGAACATAAATATTACAAAAAGTCTGGCCAGGCACGGTGGCTCATGCCTGTAATCCCAGCACTTTGAGAGGCCGAGGCAGGCGGATCACCCGAGGTTGGGAGTTTGAGATCAGCCTGACCAACATGGAAAAACCCCGCATTACCCAAAAAAAAAAAAAAAGAGAGAGAAAAGAAAAGAAAACGTCCACAGCAGTTATGCAACACATAGAAAGGCCATAAGCAAAGATGAAGAATTCCTGGAAGTTTAAACAAATTATGTTAAGGAAAAAAGTCAAAATGCAGTCTTATAATCCAACATAAGCAAAAAGAACAATCAGTAATAAAGACAGTAAATGAGTCTTCTCTTTTTAACAGAGTCCCAGCAAAGTTCAAAAGGCAGGGTGGTAAAGGATGAGGGCAGGAATGGATGGTAGGAGGTTGGCAGTTATATTTTTAAACTGCAGAAGCTGGGTCAGTGCCTAAACTCTCCACACAGTAAGGTCAAATATTTAAGGTCCCAAAGTGCCACTAACTGTAACACCCCTCTTTTAAGGGAAGTGGTAATTTGTTGATGGGTGTGATAGACTCTTAAAAGGAGGTAGAAGAACAAATAGAGCCTAATAAAACTAAACAGGGTAGGTCAGGTGTGGTGGCTCATGCCTATAATCTCAGCACTTTGGGAGGCCAAGGTGGATCACTTGAGGTCAGGAGTTTGAGACCAGCCTGGCCAACGTGGTGAAACTCCATCCCTACTAGAACTACAACAAGTAGCCGAGTATGGTGGCTCACACTTGTAATCCCAGCTACTTGGGAGGCTGAGGCAGGAGAATCACTTGAACCCGGGAGGCAGAGGTTGCAGTGAGCCCAGATTGTGCCACTGCACTCCAGCCTGGGCAGCCCAGGCAACAAGAGGGAAATTCCGTCTCAAACAACAACAACAACAACAACAACAAAACTAGAACAAAATAACAACAAAAACTAGGCAGAGTCCCAGATGCCTTTCATGGCTACAAAGATAACCTCTCTAATATAGTCGGGCTAACTAGTTCTTTTTCTTTTTTCCCCAACATTATATACTCTGAAAACACATCTTCATACCCTAAAATAGCATGTGTATCTCATTATATCCCACAATACAGAATGTCATGTCACTCACAGCAGAGTGCTACATAGAATATATGAAATAATGACCTCCACAACTGCTGAGAGAAAATAGAACAGGTATCAATATTGAGCAAGCTAGAAATTCATTCATATACACATACATATATACACATAATGTGTGAGTAGAGGCAATCAAGAATTATCAGATTATTTGATATAGGAATAAATAAATACATGTAGAGCCACCTGTATCAGTACCAGACACATAAGGTGCTCAATAAATGTTAGTTCTTGTTGTTATGACCCCTATTTAAGAAATGCAAACAAATCATACACCATAATCAAGTGGAATTTATTCCCAAGAAAAGAACAAACAAATATAATAAAGTTGTAGAGTACAAAATCAACATACTAAAATCAGTTGCATTTCTATTCACTATCCCAAAAAAAGTTAAGAAAACAATCCTATTTACAATAGCATCAAAAAGAATAAAATACTTAGGAATAAATTTAACAAAGGAGGTGAAAGATCTGTACACTCAAACTGTAAGATACTGATGAAAAAAAGCTAGAGAAGACAAAAATAAATGTTAAAAATCTGTGTCCATGGACTGCAAGAATATTGTTAAAATGTCCATACTACCTAAAGAGATCTACAGATTTAATGCAATCTCCATCAAAATTCCAATGACATTTTCCACAAAAATAGAAAAAAAATTTTTTTTAATTCATACAGAACCACAAAAGACCCCAAATAGGTAAAGCAAGCTTGAGAAAGAAGAACAAAGCTTAAAAGGCATCACATTTCCTGATTTGAAACTGTACTACAAAGCTATAGTGATCAAAACAGCGTGGTAGAGACATAAAGATACACCAAGGGAATAGAAAAGAGAGCACAGAAATAAACCCATGCATATATGGTCAACTAATCTTTTGACAAGGGCTCCAAAAATACACCTTGAGGCAGCCTGGCCAACATGGTGAAACCCTATCTCTACCAAAAAAAAAAAAAAATTAGGCGGGTGCGCATGCCTGTAGTTCCAGCTACTCAGGAGGCTGAGGTGGGAGAATCACTTGAACCTAGGAGGCGGAGGGTGCAGTGAGAGGAGATGGCACCACTGCACTCCAGCCAGGGCAACAAGGTGAGATCCTGTCTCAAAAACACAACAAAACAAAACAACTACACACCGAGGAAAGGAGAGTCTTTAATAAATGGCATTGGAAAAACTGGATATCCACATGTAAAAGAATAAAATTGTACCCTTGCCTTACACCATACATAAAAATTAACTGGAAAGTGATTAAAAACTGAAATGTAAAGACTTGAAAGCATAAAACTCAGGCCAGGCATGGTAGCTTATGCCTGTAATCCCAGCACTTTAGAAGGCTGAGGCGGGCAGATCACCTGGGGTCAGCAGTTCCAGATCAGCCTGGCCAACATGGTGAAACCCCGTCTCTACTAAAAATACAAAAATTAGTCGGGTGTGGTGGCACGCTCCTGTAATCCCAGCTACTCGGGAGGCTGAGGAAGGATAACTGCTTGAAACTGGGAGTTGGAGATTGCAGTAAGCCAAGATCGAGCTACTGCACTTGTGCCTAGGTGGGACAGAGCAGACTCCACCAGAGAAGAAGAAAAGAGAAGAAGACAAGAGAAGAGAAGAGAGAAGAGAAGAGAAAGGAAAGCATAAAACTCCTAGAAAAAAAAAATAATAAGGAAAAAGCTCCTTGACAATGATCTTGGCAATTACTTTTTGAATATGACACCAAAAGAAATGGCAACAAAAGCAGAAATAAACAGTTGGGCTACATCAAACTAAGAGGCTTCTATAAGGGAAAGGAAACCATCAACAAAATGAAAAGGCAACCTACAGGAGAAAATATTTACAAACTTTCACTATGTGATAAGAGAGATTAATACCCAAAATACATAAGGAACTCTTATAACTCAACAGCAGAGGAAAAAAAAAAAAAAAAAAAGCAAACAAATAAAAACACAGTTAAAAACTGGGCAAATGACCTGAATAGACATTTGCTAAAGAAGTCATACAAAGAACCAACAAGTATATAAACAGCTCAACATCACTTATCATGAGGGAAATTCAAATCAAAACCACAATGAGGCAGGAGGATTGCTTGAGGCCAGGAATTTATAACCAACCTAGACAACTCAGTGAGACCCATCTCCACTAACAATTTAAAAATTAGCTGGGCATGGTAGCACAAACCTAGCAACTCAGGTGGCTGAGACAGGTGGATCCCTTGAGCCCAGGGAGTCTGGGGGCTACGGTGAGCCAGGATCACACCACTGCACTCCAGCCTGAGCAACAAAGCAAAATCCGTCTCAAAAAACTTTTAAAAAAAGAGAGATACAACCTCACGCCTATTAGGATAGCTACTATCAAAAAGGTAACAGTAAACAAGTGCTGGAAAGGATGTGAAGAAGGGAGAACACTTGTACATTGCTGATGGAAATGTAAATTGGCATAGCCATTGCAGAAAATATTAAAGAATTAAAAATAAAAATATAAGTACCATATGACTCAGGAATTGCACCTCTAAATGCATATCCAAAGAAAATGAAATCAGTCTCTCAGAGAGATACATGTACCTCAACGGTCCCTGCAGAATTATTCAAAACATCCAAGATATGGAAACAATCTAAGTATCCAGCAAGAGATAAATGGATAAAGAATATGTATGTATACACAATGGAATATTGCTCAGCCATAAAAAAAAAGGAAATCCTACCATGTGCAATTCAAGGATGAACCTGTAGGACATTATACTAAGTGAAATATGCCAAACACAGAAAAAACAAATACTGTACGATCTTACTTATACATGGAATCTAAAGAAAAAGTCACAGAAGGAACGAGTAGAAGGATGGTTGCCAGGGGTTAGGGCTTGGGAGAGGTGGGGAGATGCTGGTCAAAGGGTACAAACTTTCCGTTATAAGAAGATTAAGTTCTTAGTATCTAATGTCCAACACAGAGACTATAGTTAATACTGTTTAGTATACTTGAAATTTCCTGAAAATAGATCTTGATTGTTCTCACCACCTAAAAAGGTAACTACATGAGGTGATGGATGTGCTAATTAACTTGATTGTGGTAATCATTTCACAATGCATACATATATAAAATCATCACATTGTACATCTTTTTAAAAAGCAACTAAAAAAGTCTATTCTTCAGAAGATATCATTACTGGAATGAAAAAGAACTCACAGAATGGAAGAGGATACACACACACACACACACACACACACACACACACACACGCCAAAGGAAAAGCATCCAGAATATATAAAATGTTGCTACAAATCAAATCAATGAGACAGACTACCCAAATAAGAGAATGGACAAAAAGCTTAAACAAGCCTTTTACAAAAGAGGAAATCCAAACAGCCACAAAACATGCAAAGGTATTCAGCTTCTTTAATCATTAGGGAAATACTAATTTAAAACCACAATGAGATAGCACTGCATAACTACGAGATTGCATAACGTAAAAGTTTGACAATAGCAATCGAACTGTGGTTAAGAAAATGTAGCAACATGGACTATCATCAACTACTGTAAGAATGTATACTGGTACATTTCAGGGAACATTTAGGCACTACTTAGCAAAGGTAAAGATATGTATACTCTTTGACTACCTTCTAGGTATACACCATAAACTAACATACATATAAAACAAATACATGAGTCAACAATGGCAGTGTGTGCCTGTAAGTACCAGCTACTCAGGAGGCTGAGACAGGAGGATCACTTGAGCTCAGGAGTTTATAGCCTGGGAAATATAGCAAGACCCTGTCTCTAAAACAATAATTAAAAATTACATATGAATGTTCAAAGTAGCATTGTTAATAAGGGCTAAAAATGGGCAACCGCCCAAGTTGTTCAGTGTGAAAATGGACAATACTACATAAAACACCTAAGAATCTCACAAGAAGCACAGGATAAAAGAACACATACAGCATGGTTTTCTTCAAAAACAACCATCATGTTTAGAGAAAAGTGGTAAAACTATTAAGAAAAACAAGTAAACCATTACAGAACTCTCATCACAAAATCAGGAAGGTAGCTTTTTAGGGGGAGATAGAAATATGAGATCAGAAAGGACATAGAGATATCTACAGTGCAGACAATGTTCTGCACTGGATGGTGTTCTGTTTATAATTATTCACTAAAGTGTACATTTATGTTTTATGACCTTTCTATACATATATTTCATAATATTTAAAATTTTAAAAAAGCAGCAAGAAGGTACATTTTGCCGGCAGAAATCATAGCAAGGACAGCTCTGTAGCCCAGCCAGTTGTGCAATCTGGTCACAGAAGTTATTTCTTAGAAGCTCAGCCTAGAGTATATTGTATGTTTCTTCAGCCCTTTCAATTATTTTAGGTGTTTACTAGCTTTTTATCAAATCCTTTTTTTTTTTTTGCGACAGGGTCTCAATATATTGCCCAGGCTGGAGTGCAGGCTATTGACAGGTATGATCAAGGCATACTACAGTCTTGAACTCCTGGGTTCAAGCAATCCTCCTGCCTCAGCCTCTCAAGCAGCTGGGACTATAAGCATGTGCTACCGTGCCTGGCTATGCCTTTTCTTTTTAAACAAGTTGAAGTAAATTAAAAAAAAAAAAAAAAAAACTTCTACTACAATAAATGTGAATGAATAAATGAGACAAACTCTCAGAGAGAGCTCTAAAGCACATTCAAAAAACAAAACTTGGTAGGATACAGTGGCTCATGCCTACAATCACAGCGCTTTGGGAGGCCAAGGTGGGAGGATCACTTGAGGCCAGGAGCTCAAGACCAGCTTGGGGAACATAGCCATACTCTGTCTTTACAACAACAACAAAAAAAACTTTTTTTAATTAACCAGGTGTGGTGGCATGCATCTGTTAGTTCTAACTTCTTCGGAGGGGGAGGCAGGAGCTTCACTTGAGCTCAGGAGTTCAAGGCTGCAGTGAGCTATAACCATGCCACTGTACTCCAGGCTGGGTGACAGAGCAAGCCTTCATTTCTTAAAGAAGAAAAAAGAATAAAACAAAGAAAATAAAATTTACCTACAGTATACAAATAATTCAGCCATTCACAAAAATCACCTAAAATAAAATGGCAAGTGAAAAACAAATCTAAAAATAAATATCCTTAGATGTAATACTATTCAAATCACACTTTTGGTCAAAAGCCTAACACGAACAGAGATATTTTGCAATGACCTAAAAATGATGACTAATCCATACTTTTCCTATTCATTTGAAATGTCACCTTTATTATATACTACATTTTGCCTTAGATCTATTTCTGAATTCATCCTATTAATCTATTTATAGTACTTTTTAATAATTGGTAGTTTAAATATCCCTCAATTCTTTCTTTCTTTCTTTATTTCTTTCTTTTTTTTTTTTGAGATGGAGTCTTGCTGTCACCCAGGCTGGAGTATAGTGGCGTGATCTCAGCTCACAGCAACCTTTGCCTCCTGGGTTCAAGTGATTCTCCTGTCTCAACTTCCTGAGTAACTGGGATTACAGGCATGCACCACCATGCCCAGCTAATATTTCTGTATTTATAGTAGAGATGGGGTTTCACCATATTGGCCAGGCTGGTCTCAAACTCCTGACCTCCAGTGATCCACCCACGTTGACCTCCCAAAGTCCTGGGATTACAAGCCTGAGCCACCACGCCTAGCCTTCTTTTTGTTTTCTTTTCTCTCTCTCTTTTTTTTTTTTTTTTTTGAGACAGAGTCTTGCTCTGTTGCCCAGGCTAGAGTACAGTGGCTCCATCTCAGCTCACAGCAACCTCTGTCAACCAGGTTCAAGCAATTCTTATCCCTCAGCCTCCAGAGTAGCTGGGATTACAGTTGTGCACCACCACACCCATAACCCCAGCTACAGGAGGCTGAGGCTCGAGAATCACTTGAGCCTGGGAGGCAGAGGCTGCAGTGAGCCACGATCATGCCACTGCACTCCAGCCTGGGTGACAGAGCAAGACTCTGCCTCCAGAAAACAAAGCAAACAAAAAAATGAAACTTAAAAAGCTGGGTGCAGTCGCTCATGCCTGCAGTCCCAGCTACTTGGGAGGCTGAGACAGGAGGATTGCTTGAGCCCAGGAGTTAGAAGCTGTCGTGCAACTGTGATTGAACGTGGGGCTCACACCTGTAATCCCAGCACTTTGAGAGGCCAAAGCAGGAGGCAATAGCTTGAGCTCAGCAGTTCAGGACCAGTCTATGCAACATAGTAAGACCCTATCTCTACCCCCCACCAAAAAAAAGAAAGAAAATTCTCCCACACAGTTTTCCAAAGGAACTTTAGTAGCAACTTGCAAAATTAAAAAACCTTCTTAAGATTCTGACTGAAACTGCACTAAATTTATACATTAAGGAACTGATATTTTTATACTGTCTTCCTTAATTATAGTATTTCTTGTTTTCTACTTTATATTTTAATCTTTAATGACATAAAACTAGGAGTGCATTAAAAGACAGCATCAGATAGTACATTAACTCTCACTTAAGTATTCTTTTTTTTTTTTTTTCTGAGACAGTCTTACTCTGTCACCCAGAATGCAGTGCAGTGGTGTGATCCTGGCTCACTGCAACCTCTGCCTACTGAGCTCAAGCAATCCTCTTATCTCAGCCTCCTGAAGAGCTGGGTTTGCTGGGGCTACAGGTGCATACCACCACACCCAGCTAATTTTTGTATTTTTTATATAGATAGGGTTCCACTGTGTTGCCCAGGCTGGTCTTGAACTCCTAGGCTCAAGCAATCTGCCCACCTCAGCCTCTGAAAGTAATGGGATTAGAGGTGTGAGGCACCATACCCAGCCTAGGGAAAGTTTTCTTAAGCAAGAAAATACATGTCATAAAGGCAAAACCAGTAAATTTTTATAACATAAAAACATAAAATTCTTAATAAACTAAAGCTATTATAACTAATTACAAAATGTATATGTTCTTTGTGAAAATTTAAACCTTAGGACACTTAAGTACAAACTTATTTATGTACCAATTACTATCCACTGACTCTTTTTTAACTCTCAAGAGGTAGGTACTGTCATCTCTATTTTACAGGTAAGGATACCTTGGTGCAAATAGGTTTACTCAAGGGCACAAAGGTAGTAAATGGAGAAGCTGGAATTCGAATCTAGGCAGTACAACTCTAGAGCACATACTCCCAATCACTTAAGAGTTCTTACAGAATTCTAATTCCAAAGTAGTATGGAAATGTAAAGCCTTTGGGGAAGCAATTTGAAAACATTTATTAGCAATCATCAAAAGGCATACATTATTTAAGCAAATAATTCAGTTTTGAGAATTTTTTTTTCTGAAGAAATAGTCCAAATTTAAAAAAGGCTATATTGCTTTCACTTTAGCCTTTATTTAAAGGGCTTATTTAAGCAGTAAAATTATTTAGTATTAAATAATACACATCTCCCCCGTATCCACAGACAGAATGGAATCTCAATTAGCTGGACAAAAACTAATAGCTTCTCCTCAAAGCTCTTAACTGATAAGTTAGGAAGCCTATTATGGTTGAAAAGGCCAAGTGGAAGACTTTGGAGCACCCTAACAATGAGACTCTACTCCAAAATAATAAAAGCACTGTCACATCCCTCAAGGAATCACAAAGATTCCTGCCATTGGTAAAACATGAAAGAAGAAGGGGTAGTAAATCCTATATATTCCTATTATATAGTTTGACCACTGCAAAAATCTGATAGCTCTTGGAAAATGACAGTAAATTATCATAATCAAATGGTGACTCTGAATGCTGCTGTTTCTGATTTATTCTTTTCATTGAAAAAACCAGATTCTGTTATCTGGTACATATCCAGCAGCAGGACTCTGATGAACCTGCTACCTACATTCCTAAAACTATCCAGGTTTCTGATCTTTTTATGTCTTCAGCTTTATCTTTTCTTTTTTGCAAGAATAATTCTATTTTCTTTTTCTTGAAGCAATAGCGTGTAAATCACCAAATCCCAACCATTTTAAATATTTATATTATTTAATTCCTACACACAAAGGGATTCTCTTTAACTACAATCCCATCAAAATCAGGAAGTTAACATTGATACCATAACACCTGCATACAGGTTTGCAGCCTAGGAGCAACAGGCTACACTATATAACCTAGGTGTGTAGTGGACTATACCATCTAGGTTTGTGTCAGTATACTCTGATATTCACTCACCAACACAAAATCACCTAAGACACATTTCTCAGAACACATCCCTGTTGTTAAGCAACATATGACTGTATATAAAATTACAGAAAAACAAAATAATCTACAAGATAGAAAGTGGCTCAGGCGTTACCTAGAAATGGAGACTGGAGAAGGTGGGTCAGATCACTTGAGGCCAGGAGTTCAAGACCAGCCTGGCCAACATAGTGAAACCCATTTCTACTAAAAATACAAAAATTAGCTGGGCATGATGGTGCATGCTTGTAATCCTAGCAACTTGGGAGGCTGAGGCAAGAGAATTACTTGAACCCGGGAGGCAGAGGTTGCAGGAGGCGAGATCAAGGCACTGCACTCCAGCCTGGGCAAAAGGGCAACAGAGCCAGACTCTGTCTCAAAAAAAAAAAAAAAAGAGAGCGAAAACGTGAAAGTGTTCCACGTAAACACAGTAAGATAATAAGGTGCTCAATCTTACGAGTAATCAGAGAAATGAGAATTAAAATCACAATAAGATAAAATTTCATTACCATAAAATGCAGACCACTTCAAGTACTGGCAAGAAGGTGAAGGAATGATACTCTCCTACACTTCTTCAGGGGAGTAAACAGGTACAAACACTTTGGAAAGCAATTTGGCAATATCTAGTGAGGTTCAAGACATACATACCCCATGACCCAGCAATTGTTCTCCTAGCACACTAGAGCAGGGTCAGCAAACCCTTTCTATAAAAGACCAGAGAAATATTTTTGGCTTTGCAAAACATATGGTATCTGTCACAACTACTCAACTCTGCTGTTGAAGTGTGAAAGTAGTTACAGACATTGCATAAACAAATGATCTTGGCAGTGCTCCAATAAAAAAAAAAAATTTATCTACAAAAACTGATGTTACCCCAATGTGGCCTGCAGGCTTTAGTTTGCCAAAGCCAGGCTCTCAGAGAACCCATCAGATATTTGAACAACAATAAAAGTCATGTACAGAAATATTCCAAACATCAATGTTTTTAATTACAAATAGTTGTAAAACTAAATATCCTTCTAAGATATAATGGATGAGCACCATATTGGTATATTTATGCTATCCATAAGTGAAAATGAACAAACTAGAGCTACCTGTGTCAACATGAGAGAATCACATACAATACTGAACCCAGAATACCGTAGTACCCCCATATCCCAAGGGCATATGTTCCAAAACCCCCAGTGGATGCCTGAAACTTTGGATAGTACTAAACCCTATACATACTATGTTTTTCTCTATACATATGATAAAATGCAATTTAGAAATTAAGCTCAGTAAGAGGCTAACATTAATAAAATGAAATAAGTATAACAATATGCCAGCATTACTACTCTTGCTCTTTGGGTCCATTATTAAGTAAAATAAGGGTCACTTGAACACAAACTGCAATACCACAAGAGTTGATCTGATAAACAACACCCAAGATGGCTACTAAGTGACTAACAAGCTACTAAGTGACTAACAGCTAGGTAGCATATAGAGCACAGATATGCTGACAAAGAAATGATCAACGTACGGGGCTAAGAGTGGGATGGCACAAGATTTCATCACGCTACTCCCAACAGCATACAAGTTAAAACTTACAAATTGTTTCTTTCTAGAATTTTCTATTTAATATTTTGATGTTGAACGAGGGTTATAACAAATTGCAGAAAGTGAAACCACAGATAAGGGGTGATAATACCGTACAGATAGTAAGGTGTCATATGTAAGTTATAAGAAACATGCAGGCTGGGCACGGTGGCTCACACCTGTAATCCCAGCACTTTGGGGGGGCCAAAGTTGTAGGATCATGATGTCAGGAGTTCAAGACCAGCCTGGCCAACATGGTGAAACCCCACCTCTACTAAAAATACAAAACATCAGCAGAGCGTGGTGGTGCATGCCTGTAATCCCAGCTACTCGGGAGGCTAAGGTAGGAGAATCACTTGAATCCAGGAAGCAGAGGTTGTGGTGAGCTGAGATTGCACCATTGCACTCCAGCCTGGGAGACAGAGCAAGACTCTGTCTTAAAAAACAAACAAACAAACATACAAAATGTACTATATACTGGTTAAAGATATACACAATAAAATTATAAAGAAAATAGTGAGGATGATAAACACTGAATACAGAAGCAGTTGTCCCTCATGGGGAGTGAAAAATACACAATATAACACAGAGAGAGGGGGCTTTAACTATACTGGTAATTTAAAAAAAAATTTTTTTTTTTTTGGTTGGAGTGTCACTCTTGTTGCCCAGGCTGGAGCACAATGGCGTGATCTCTGCTCACTACAATCTCCACCTCCCAGGTTCAAGCAATTCTCCTGCCTAAGCCTCCCCCATAGCTGGGAT
Organism: Cacajao melanocephalus; assembly: GCA_963573385.1. Taxonomy (NCBI): domain Eukaryota; kingdom Metazoa; phylum Chordata; class Mammalia; order Primates; family Pitheciidae; genus Cacajao; species Cacajao melanocephalus. The sequence continues at coordinate 15,199 of CAUYLG010015776.1, read as the reverse complement.
TACTGGCACCCGCCACAATGTCTGGCTAATTTTTGTATTTTTAGTACAGATGGGGTTTCATCAAGTTGCCCAGGCTGGTCTCCAACTCCTGACCTCAGGTGATCCGCCCACCTCAGCCTCCCAAAGTGCTGGGATTACAGTGCCCAGCATGTTTATTTTATTTATTTATTTATTTATTTATTTATTTATTTTAGATGGGGTTTCACCATGATGGCCAGGCTGGTCTTGAACTCCTGACCTCAGGTGATCCACTCACCTCGGCCTCCCAAAGTGCTAGGATTACAGGCGTGAGCCACCGCACCCGGCCTTGCATGTTTATTTTTTAAGCTAAGTTATGGATGGGTGTTTATTGTATCACTTTACACCTTTTTGAGTATTTAGTAACATAAAGATTCAAAGAAATCTAGATTTATTTGCATAATACAGAAATTAATTAGAATTTAAATTGCTTCTCTTTTCTCTATCAATTCTAGAGACTACCTAACACAGATCAAGAGTATGACTGATAATGAAAATGGAAAAAATAAATTTGAACTTGATAAGTAATATGACACACAACTCTTTCAGAATGTATAATTTATGAGATGGTGAAGATCCTTGATAGTGAAAAAATGGGAACGACCAACCTAAAACAAGATACACATTTAAAATTGTATGGTTTAAGAGGTTTCTTCAAATTCAGTTCTTTCTCTCTCCCCACTTCAGTTTCCTTCCATTTTAAAGTAATGCCAAATCAAGAACCAACAATTTAGGTTAAGACCAACTTGTTAATGATTTCCTTGGTCATATTCTTTTAAAATGAATGCTCTAAGTCTTCAGTCCAAATTAACAAATGAAGCTTTTGTATTTCATCTTCCTTTACAAATACTGTGGCTAATTCCCTGTAATCATATCAGAGATCATCACCCTTCACTTATTTCAACAGAATGTTACTGATAAAACTATGATACACAGGCAAAAGCCGCATTCAGTTCACCATCTTCTTTAAACTATCAAACGAAGGGGCAATTAAAACATTATTTCCGATAAGTAAACCTAAAAAAAGCCTATACAAAATTTAAAACTTATTTCTTAGAAAGGAAGCACAATAAAAGGGCAGTAAACTCATATATGTGAATATACATAAATTAGGTACAAACTAAAACTATGATCATAAAGAAAGATAAAAGAAAAATAATAACTTTTAAAAAAGGAATATATTCAGGCCTGCGTGCGGTGGCTTATGTCTGTAATAGCAGCACTTTGAGAGGCCAAGGTGGGAGGACTTCTTGAACCCCGGGTGAGGAACCAGCCTGGGCAACATGGCAAGACCCTGTCTATACCAAAAAAATTATTTAAAAAAATTAGCTGGACACAGTGGCACATGCCTGTAGTCTCAGCTACTTGGGAGGCTGAGGCAGGAGGATCCCTTGAGCCAAGGAAGTCAAGGCTGCAGTGAGCTTTGATCATGCCATTATACTCCTGCCTGGGCAACAGAACAAGACTCTGTCTCAAAAAAAAGAATATATTCATAGCTTTTATTCCATACTGTATTTACCATATCTCCCTACCTCAAGACAAAAACAACCCATTTTAAAAATTTTCCTTTGTAAATTTGGGAGGGGTACACAGCATTAGAAAGAGAGATCAAGCTTAATACTAATCAAATAATTCAAGAAGGGCTCAGTAACATAGAAAAGATACAACTTTAAAATGTAAGATATTCCTCATTCTTAGGATTTTTTTTTTTTTTTTTTTTTTAAGACGGAGTTTTGCACTTGTATTCCAGGCTGGAGTGCAATGTCGAGATCTCGGCAACCTCAGCCTCCTGGGTTCAAGTGATTCTCCTGCCTCAGCCTCCTGAGTAGCTGGGATTACAGGCACGTGCCACCACACCCAGCTAATTTTTTTTTTGTATTATTAGTAAAGACAGGGCTTCTCCATGTTGGTCAGGCCAGTCTTGAACCCCTGACCTCAGATGATCCACCCGCCTCGGCCTCCCAAAGTGCTGGGATTACAGGTGTGAGCCACTGTGCCCGGCCTGGATACTTTTTTTTAATGAAAAAGTTAACAAGTGTTTAATATGGGAAAATTGGAACCTTCATATATTGCTGGTAGGAATGTAAAATGGTACAGCTGCTGTGTAAACAGTTTGGCAAGCCCTTAAAATATTAAACATAGAATTACCATATGATCCAGCAATTCCACTTATAGGTTTATACTCAAAAAATTGAAAACCGGGATGCAAACAAATGCTTGTACACCAATGTTCACAGCAGCACTAGTCGCAATAGCCAAAAAGTGGAAACAATCCAAATGTCCATCAACAGAAAACTAGATAAACAAAATAAGGCTTACATATATCTATATAATGGGATATTATTCAGCCCTAAAAAGGAAAAAAATTCTGACTCATAGTATAATGTGGATGAACTCTGCAGACATTTTTTTTTTTTGGAGACACAGTCTTGCTTCTCTGCCCAGGCTGGAGTGCAATGGCATGATCTCAGCTCACTGCAACCTCCGCCTTCCAGGTTCAAGTGAGTCTCCCACTTCAGCCTCCCCAGTAGCTGGGATTACATATAGCCACACGCCACTACATCTGGCTAATTTTTTTGTATTTTTAGTAGAGACAGATTTCACCATGTTTGCCACGCTGGTCTCAAACTCCTGACCTCAAGAGATCTGCCCACCTCGGCCTCCCAAAGTGCTGGGATTACAGGTGTGAGACACAGCACACAGCCTGGTATAAATTTTATGTTATGTATATTTTAGCACAATTTTTTAAAGGGAGAAATTTTAATTAAAAAAAATGAAAGAAAGTCCATTTATTTATTTACACTCAACAGAAACTGAACTAAACTCAACTAGTTGTTGAGCAGCTACCTTGGGCAAGGTATTATGTGGTCAATCCTAAAAGGATTAGTTATGAGTAAGGCAATATCTCTGGCCCCAAAGACCTCAAGATTTAGGTGACAGGCAGATACTATAGCAGACTAGTATCTCCCAGAGGTCTGTGTAATCTTTACAGGACTTCTACAAGGCCAAAACTATTTTCATAACAATTCTAAGAGTTTATTTGTCCTTTTCACTGTGCTGACATTTGTACTGATGGTAGACTGCCGGTGCCTTGGCAGGAGTCAAGGCAGTGGCACCAGACTGAGCTATTAGTCACTGCATTCTTCACAGCTACCTAATTACAGCCCAGAAAAGGCAAGCTAGTTTCACTTAAGAATATTCCTGGCCAGGTGTGGTGGCTCAGGCCTGTGGGAGGAAGAGGCAGATGGATCACTTGAGATCCAGAGATTGAGACCAGCCTAGCCAACATGGCTAAACCCTGTCCCTGTCTCTACTTAAAAAATACAAAAATTAGCTGGGTATGATGGCACACGCCTGAAGTCCCAGCTACTCAGGAGGCTAAACCCGGGAAACTGAGCCCAAATCGTGCCACTGCACTCTCGCCTGGGCAACACAGTTTGAATCTGTCTCAAAAAATAAAAAAAGAATATGCTTGATGACACAATAAAAACTAATTTTATTAAATCTCAACCCATGAATACACACTTTTTTTCTGTTGCCCAGGCTGAATGCAGAGGCTCCACCATAGCTCACTGTAACCCAACCTCCCAGGCTCAAGCGATTCTTCCATCTCAGCCTCCCAAGTGGCAGAGACTACAGGCACATGCCACCATACCAAGCTAATTTTTTATTTTTTGTAGTAACAGGGTCTCACCATGTTCCCCAGGCTGCACATGTTTTTAATATTCTGTATGACTAAAAGGAGAATATATATAACAGCCTTTTATTACATACTAGGGCTGATAAGAGGAAAAGTATCTGTGATTGTCTGAGTCATGTAATGAACTAGCCACATTTTTCACGGACCATCATTTTTCCTTGAGACTGATAAACCATGTTATTATAAGACTTGGGCATTTGAACATGAACAAAGTGAGCTTTTCAATTCAAGAAAAATTGACAATATTTGTTGTCAATAATACATTTCTAATTGCTGCTTGAAAATACATTTTGGAAAATGTGGACCTACAACAGAGAACTAGATAGCTTCTCAATATTTAAAGACTTTTCTGATGAGATCAGTGATATTAACAAACATGATTTTCTTTGATATTGTATAATGAAATGTGTTACTATTCAGAAGATGTTCTTAACTGAGTGAAGCATTATTTTTCCAAATGACTAATGCACTATGTCACAAAATCACACACAGAGAAGATTCATTCAAAGTACAAACCAAACCAATGGACCTTTTTTTTTTAAATTGCATTTTAGGTTTTGGGGTCAAACGAATGGATCTTAATGTAAGAGTACAAAATTCATTACTAAGGTTTCAAATTCTAATTCAACTAACTTTAAGAAACTACTTTCTTCTACCTTCCTCTGAGTAAAAAAAAAAAAAAAAAAAGGAAAGAAAAAAAGAAAGAAACTACCACTTTTGTGCAGAATATCCACAATTATCTGAAAAGACTAGTATTTTTCCTTTTTCCTACTACACATGCATGTGGGGCTGCTTTTTCTTTAGACACTTCAAATAGCATAGCAGACTGAGTGCAGAAGTGGGTATGAGAATTCAGCTGTCTTCTATTACGCTAGATATTTAAAGACGTTTGCAAAAATGTAGAACAATGCCATTACTCCCACCACTATTTCTTCTTTGGGAAAAAAAGGGGTTTTTCTTTAATTTATATATATATGTATAAACGTATATTTCTTTTTGAAAAAATTTTTAAAAATTTTCTAAGTTTAAATTCCTCATATAGTAAATATTGGAAGATGTAGCCCACATAAAAACTATTTGGGGGTCTTCAATAATTTAAGAGTATAAAGGGTTCTGAGAGCAAAAAGTCTGAGAACTACTACTACAATCCAATGAGAGATACAAAATTAGAAAAAAGGATGCTGAATTCCAAAAGAAAGAAGTCTTCACAGAAGAAAACATACTGACTGGGAATCTACATGATGGATATATTTTTGTTTGAATTTTCCTTGTCGGGGGCGGGGTGAGAACCAGAAGCCAAGAAAATGGAAATGAACTACTTCCATGTTCCCTGAAAAAAGGTGAGTAATGTAATGGAAATTGGGGTTAACAGATATAATTTACTAGAGGCTGAATTCGGACAGGAAAGGGGTTGGCCTGCAGATTACAAACTGCAGTTTATTTTATAGAAAATGTGAAGCCATTCAAGAATTTGTGACTAAATACAATTTTTTTTTCTTTCTCAAACCCTGTGACTAAAAAAAAAAAAAAATTTAACCCTCATTTCCTTTGTCAAGACTCCCAAAATAATTAGCTTACTTTTTCCCCCCAAGTTTTGAGGACGAAGTCTGAGGTCTAGCTGTGGTACAAAACAAACTTCAACATTTTTCTGGAGTATAAGGTTCTATGCATCATAAGAGTGAAAGCTTAATTCGAAAAGTCTGTGTATGTAAAACAAAACCATACATATTTGCATTTAACAACATGGTCCCTGCTTTATTTTAAAAAATGCTCCTGCAGGTCCAGCACTGTGGCTCACACCTGCAATTCCAGCAGTTTCGGAGGCCGAGGCGGGAGGATCGCTTAAGCCCAGGATCGCTTGTTGCCCAGCCTGGGCAACAAAATGAGACCGCCCACATACATCCCTCGCCCCGGCCAGTCTCTTTAAAAAAAAAAAAAAAAAATTAAATGCTCATGTAACGGAGTTTATGCCTTACAGTTTTTTTAATCCTTAAAGTTCAAACATATGGCAAATTCATGTTGCTCCAAGTATACTGCAAAATAAGCAAGACTCTAAATAGTTCTTTGTGTCTAATCTTCCTCTCTTGTCCTGCTGTCGACTTCTCGTTGCCCTGCAGTCAATGATATGACATGTTTCTACAATATACTACAGTGCTTTCAGCTCTACCGTGCCTACACAAAAACAAAATACATCCATAAAGAGGGGCCCCTGGGACTGAATGGGAAACGCCTCCAACTAGCCTAGTGGCTGATCTTTGAGTCAATCAACTAATTCTTGGCAGAAAGCCAAGCAAATGGAAAACATTCTTTGAAACCGGCTAATCTACAACTCTATGACAATACCTTTCTAAAAATGTTCTGTATTTGCTAAATCTTCAACTATTTTCTCTATGTCTCCATCCCTCTGCTGAAAATAAGGCAACTTTATTATGCTGCCATAAACCAGAAGGTTTTTTCCCACCATTGGAGAGTATTGTCTTATTTGCTCTAACAAAGATGCATGCCATTTATTCACTGCAATAGATAAGCAATTATAAACCTGTAACATGATTCTGTAACTGCTGGGTACAGAAATCCTGCCCGCTTTACAAACATTTAAAACTTAGATGAAACTACAACTACACCGAAATTTTTAGACAAAGGCCTTTATTTCCTCCTAGTATACAGTAATTCCTTGCCTTTTCCTATTTTGACGGGCATTTACAATTTATAAGTACTTTTAAAGTAGGAATTGTTGAGAACTATCTGAAAGCAATCTCACCTAAGGCAATTTCCAAAAAGAAAGCTCTAGCAGAATTTAACGCACATCCTTAACACGGGGCCACTTTAAGAGGTAACAACACGTTCTGCGCTTTTATTTTTCATAAGCAGTACACGTTTATGATCCTAAAAACATCTCACCATCATTACAACGGAATTCTTCCAAAACTTTAAACTGCCGGATGATTACACTGCAGCCCTTCTAAATTAGCTCACGCCTTACTCCACCAGCCAACCCCAGCTATCCCGGGTCAATCTGGAGAAGTGACACTACCGGTAGGAGGCAATCGAGAGGCACAAGACTTCCAGGAGCAGAATTATGACAGATTCTAAGGAAACACTCCAATTTTTCCTTCGCCTGGCCCAGATAGCAACATCAATTTATCTTTCGGCCAAAATCTGGCGCCAGGTTTCAAACACGTTTTCGCTGGTTGCCACCAAAGTGAAGCAGCGAAGGGAGAGGACTGCTTCCCATTGATCCTTGGAGGATGGAAATAAAGCGAGAAGAGGTTGCAGGGAGACAGCAATCCTATCTTCCCCAAGGCTACTTGGTTTGCCGGGACCTCCACCCAGCAAAGCGCTATTCGACCTTTTAGAGTCGTCACTTCCATCAATGTATACACTTTGGATGCGCGCCGGGTGCCGGGGGCCCACGCGGAGCTGCTGCCATAAAAGCCCTGAACTGCCTGAAAAAGCGGCGGGCGCCAAACAAGCCAGGGAACTTACCCAGTTTCTTCCACATGGCGAGGTGACAAGCGAGAAAGCCTTTGCGAATGGCAGCGCAAACCTTCGCCGGCTCGGACGAGGTGAAACCCTTCTGCTTCTTGATGAAACCCCACAAGTGCTCCCGGGCAAACTGTGCCGCCTCCCGCCCGCCGTGCCCGTCGCACACGGCGAAAAAGGCCACGGAGGAGTGGCGGCGGCAGCAGCGGCCAGGCGCCGGCGAGGCCCCGGCGTCCGGGAGAGGGTCGCGAGCCTCTCGGGCTGCCACCGCTGGGCCTTTCCCCGAGACTTCGCCGCCGGGAGGAGCGGGTGGCGACGGCCGCAAAGGCAATGGCTGAGACAGCGACCGCCGCGGCGAGGGCTTTTCTTCTGCCGTCGGTTCGGGCTCCACAACGATTTGAGTAACGTCCTCCATGTACTTCCTCCCGCCCTGGTCAGAGAAGACGCTCACTCCCAGCGAGTACAGCCCCGCCATGGCCGGCTGGCCGGGATCCCGCCGGTCCCACGCAGCCCGCCGAATCCGGCGGCGGGAGACACACTGGGCGCTCGCCAGCCAACTATTGTTTATCTTCGACGACGCCGAGAGGTGGGAGGGGGCGGTCCCGGAGGCCGGGGGCGCGCGATGTCTGGACTTGTCCGCGAGAGCTGGGCCGGAGCGCCGGGGCGAGCGGAGCCAGGGAGCTGCGCCTGCGCACTGAACTTCCCCCGCCCGCCCGCGCCCACCACAGAAATCAGGCGTTCTCTGCCGCTGACGTCACTCGGCTCTCTGAGTCCGACCAATCCGGAGTCGAGTGGAGTGAGGGGGGGCCCCCCCCCTTTATACCCGCCTTCGCTCCCGCCCGCGACGGCCGCGTTCCCTCCTCCCTCAGCTGGCGCTGGTTCCGCGCAGCTCCCAGTTCGCTGGCCTCACGCCGCGGGCTGTTGCGTCCTCAGAGTTGTCTGCAGTTGCTGAGCTTTTCCCGAGTGGCTTGGTCTGTGTCGCCTTTTGGCTCAGTCCGGGATTCTTAAAGCGGCCTCCTGGCCTTGGCGTCACGCTGCTTGCTTTGTGGGGAAGGTGGTGTGGGCTCGCGACCCCAGCGAGTGAAGAATGAAGAGAAGAGTTCACCCACCGCTGCTAAGCGAAATGGCGGGAAACCTCCCTTCCGAAGGGTGACTGTGAACTGGCCGGAACAAGTGCGGCACCCTTGAGCTGGATCCGGGTGGGACGTTTCCGACTGGAAATGGAGGAGGAAGGCCGTCCAATTCTGTTGTTTAAAAAACACTTGGGAAATTTCCACCGTCAGCTGTACAGTCTCAGTTCACATAGCTAGGTATGTGAGAGACGTAAGAGGACCGGATTCTAACTAATTCCTAGCAGATCTTTTCAGCTTTTGTTAAAGGCACTGCTCGTTCCGACCAACTCTGGTTACAGCATTTTGTTCTTGCGGTATCACTTCAAGTTATCACTTGAAAATATCTGACAAAAACTGCCAAGAGCGCCAGTGCTCTAACGATTTGGTGATCGTCGCCTCTCTTCACCGAGTCGGTCACAATCCTAGCGCTAAAACCTTTGCACGGATTTCCACGGAATTAAGCCGCAGAGCAAGGAATACAGTAGTAGCGTACGTTTTGTAGTTGAATCACTGTAAATTTCACTTTTCCTGTTTTTGGCCACTTCGTCAACCTTTGTACTTTCCTGTACAATCTTTGAGATTTTCAAATGGCCTGAAAACAGTATGGAAATGGGATTGGGGAGAATGTACATACAGTTGGCACAAGAAATACAAATAGAAAAAAATTTTATACAATAAAAATATAAATAAGCAAAATCAGCTCAAGAAAATGTAGAAAATCTGAACAGATCAACTAAATAAAAATAAATATAATCGAAGATATCTATTGCCCCAAAAAGCACTAGACCAGATGGTTCCAGGGCATAGAAATGCTTGAAAAAAAAAATCACAACTTTTTGGAGAGATTATCATAACCCTGTTGTTAATAAAACCGAAGCATTGTGAACACTAAAAAGAAACCTATAGACCCTATTTTATAACGAGGAATACAAAAACCCTAAATGAGATATTAGCAGCAGCCTCCATACCACAAGACCTGCAACAAGAACGGTTTGTGTAGCTCTATATTATTCCTCTTAACGGTTCAACGCCTTTGACCCAGGAGATTACCAAAAGATAATTCCATCATGCTTTATAATCCTCTCCACCTCAATCACAACCAATAGCATCTGCACAACCCGTTTATTGCTCTGGTATCTCCATGCTACTCTCTGCTTCAGCTACTCTGATTCCATATCCCACTCTTCAAACATCCTAACCATTTCACTTCACACTTTTGATTTCAACATCTGCCATCAGCCACTTCCCTTTTATTCTTAGCCTCTTCTGTAAATGTTCCCATCAACTTCCCATTCCAACTGAAACCCGGTTTATCGCTTGGCAAAACTACCTCCCTTGCAACTTTTCAACTACAGGAGGTTATTTTTCCTCTCACAAGTATTCTTATCTTATGGCCCACTCCTCATATTACCTCCAAACCACTTCTCTTCCTTCTTCCTTCAGAAACCCAAGTTCTTTTAGAGTTTATGCAGACTGCCACTACTCCGAGATGGTGTCACCTACTGATCCCTGGTATCTTCCCTGTCATTTTTCATAGCCCACTTGTCTCCCTTTCTTCCACTATTCATGTCACTTCTCATCCACTTTATTTCTCAAGATAGTGTCTGTATCTTCCATACTCTCCTTTTCAAAGCTTTACTGCTCCAGCAATTATCCTCCTTGCTCCTGCCTCATCAATCTCTCCTTTCTCTCTCTTTTTAAATTTTAGAGACACGGACTTGCTATGATACCCAGGCTGGAGTGCAGTGATTATTCACAGGTGCAATTATAGCTCACTGCAGCCATAAACTGCTGACCTCAAGTGATTCTCCAACTTTATCCCCCAAAGTAGCTGGGATTAAGGCACATGCCACCACACCCAGACTGATTTCTCCTCTTATGGGTCATTTCCTATTTCCATTTGTGTAAACATGTTCTGGTTTCTTTCTCTTTTTTTTTTTTTTTTTTTTTTTTGAGACAGTCTCCCTCCATCCCCCAGGCTGGAGTGCAGTGGCATGATCTCAGTTAACGCAACCTCCACCTCCCAGGATCAAGGAATTGTCATGCCTCAGCCTCCCTAGTAGCTAGGACTACAGGCGTGAGCCACCGTACCTGGCCGCTATTACCTCTTACCTGAACCACTACGCTAGCCTCCTCACAAATCTTTCTTTCACTATTGGCCTTCTGTGATCCTTTTTCCTCCAGATACTACATCAGTCTTTCAAAAACCATAAATCAGATCAAGCCATTCTTTTACTCAATACATTCATGGCTTCCAACACATTTAAAAAAATATGGGCCAGGCATGGTGGCTTACACCTGTAATTCCAGCACTTTGGGAGGCCAAGGCAGGCAGATTGCTTGAGGCCAAGAGTTTGAGACCAACCTAGCTAACATGGCAAAACCCTGTCTCTACTAAAAATGCAAAAATTAGCCAGGCCTTGTGGCACACACCTGAAGTTCCAGCTACTTGAGGGGGGCTGAGGCAGGAGAATCACCCAAACCCAGAGGCAGAAGCTGCAATGAGCTGAGATCATGCCACTGCACTGAAGCCTGGGCAAAAGAGACTTTCTCTCAAAAAAATAAAATGATATGCAAACTCCTTATGAAGGTCTGAATCATCTGTTTTGCCCCTAAATGTTTGTCTGACATTTCTTCATAACACTTTCCCATTCACCACTAACCTCTGGCCACACTGGCCTTTTTTCTATTCCTTGAACAGAAAATACCAAACTATTAGGAGACTTAGTGATTTTTTTTCATTAGCAGTTCCCTCTTCTTGGAATGCTGTCCCGACTCCCAGCAGCTTTACAAAGCTGAATTCTTCTTGCTACTCAGATCTCAGTTGAAATATTAAGGGACTTTCCTAACCATCCAATCTAAAGTAGCCACCCAATATCTCTCTCTCACATAACCTTACTTTAATTCTCTGCAGAGGACTTCACATTAGCTGATCTTTTTTGTTTGTTTATTTGTCCCAATTAGAATATAGGCTCCATGAGAATAACAAACTTGTCTTGTTCACTGCTGCATACTGTGAGCCTAGGACAAAGAATTGTTAAGTGAGTTGATTAATTTACTTAGCAAGAAATGTGTAAAATTAATATGAGAAAAACTAGGAAACTTTGCTAAAGAAAAAAAAAGGTCTAAATAAATGTAAAAACATACCATGTTTCTAGATGAGAAGTCAACTCAATTGGTCTCAAATTAATCTACAAATTTATTATAACTTTAATCAAAATTCCAACTGGATTCTCTTTTTTTTCTTGATAGGTTGATTCCAGCATTTATCTGGAAGAGAAAATGGGTAAGTATAGCCAAGATGTTGAAAAAGGAGGTGATTAGTTGTCCTACAGGTATTAGATTTTTTTTTTTTTTTTTTTTTTTGATAAATAGTCTTTTTCTGTCACCCAGACTGGAGTGCAGTGGCACAATTCAGTTCATTGCACCTCCGCCTCCTGGGTTCAAGCAGTTCTTGTGCCTTAGCTTCTGGAGCAGCTGGGATTACAGGCGCACACCACTACACCAGGCTAGTTTTTGTATTTTTAGTAGCAACAGGGTTTCACCATGTTGGCCAGGCTGGTTTCAAACTCCTGGCCTCAAATGATTTGGCTGTCTCAGCCTTCCAAAGTGCTGAGATTACAGGCATGAAGTCATTGTGCCCAACCAGATATCAGAATATTGTCTTTTTTTGAGATGGAGTTTTGCTTTTGTTGCCCAGGCTGGTGTGTAATGGCATGATCTCGGCTCACCGCAACCTCTGCCTCCCAGGCTCAAGTGATTCTCCTGCTTCAGCCTCCTGAGTAGCTGGAATTACAGTCACCTGCCACCACGCCCAGCTAATTTTGTATTTTTAGTTGAGATGGGGTTTCTCCCTGTTAGTCAGGTTGGTCTCAAACTCCCGACCTCAGGTGATCCACCCGCCTCAGCCTCCCAAAGTGCTGGGATTATAGGCTTGAGCCACTGTGCCTGGCCAATATCAGAATACTCTATCTAAAGTTAGCACTGATGGAGAAATGACCAAATTGATCAACAGAACAGAGAGTCCAGAAATGGATCAATGCATATATGAGGAAGAGTATATAATCAATGTGACATTTCAAATAATTGGAGAACTGATTATTCACCAACTGATGTTAGGACAACTGTCCATCCCTTTGTTGGGACAACTTCTATCATTGAGGGGAAAAGCAGATCAAATTCTTAACTCATGCCACATTTAAAATAAAATGGCAGGTAGATTTTAAACTGCTAAAATTAAGGAAAAAGTTTTAAAAGTTTAAGAAGAAACAAAATCTTTTTTACCTACCAGATTGGCAAAAGAATCTTTTAAGTTTGATAACATGTAGGGCTGGGAAAGCTGTAGGAGAGGAGCACTCTCATAAACCATTAGTTGGGATGTAATTTGATATTTCTATTTCAGTTCATATCAACTGAAATTTAAACTACGCATATTCTGGCTAGATGCAGTGGCTTCTGCCTGTAATCCTAGCACTTTGGGAGGCCAAGGTGGGAGGAACACTTGAGCCCAGGAGTTTGAGACCAGCCTGGGCAACATGGCAAAACCCTATCTCTACAAAAGATATCAAAGGAAAACAAAAAATTAGTGGGGTTTGATGGCGAGTGCCGTAGTCCCAGTTACTCAGGAGGCTGAGGCAGGAGGATCATCTGAGCCCAGGGAGGTTGAGGATGCAGTGAGCCATGATTGTGCCACTGCACTCCAGCCTACATGACTGAGTGAGACCCTGTCTCGAAAACAAACAAATAAACAAAACCTGCATATATCATTTGACCTAGATGTTCTACTGCTAGGAATTTACCATATAGGGATCTTTGGAAAAGTTAGATATACAAGCACTTTCACAGCAACACTGTTTATATAGTAAATGAATATATTTTTAAAAATACTAAAAGAAAACATGGGATAAAAATATCCCATTGAATATTTTGAAGTTTTCTTTGAAAAAAAAAATCTTTTGAAGTTTTCTTTGTGATATTTCCAGTGGTTTTATGCTTAACATGTCCTCAGTGTCCTTTTAAGCCAGGCATGGTGGCTCATGGCTGTAATTCCAGCACTTTGGAAGGCCAAAGTGGAAGGGTTGCTTGAGGCTAGGAGTTCCCAGACCAGCTAAGGCAACATAGCAAAACCAGGACCTCGTATCTTAAAAAAGAAAACAACAACAAAAACTCAGAAAATAAAATGTTCTTTTTTGCTTCTGAGATTACTTAAATGTGACTAAAATTTTATGTTTTCATTTAGTATTTTTCTGACTAAAATGTGTTTTTACATTCAAATTTATCTGGAATTATTTTGGCATAAAGTTAATTTGAGTTTCTTTCAAACAAGTGTGTTTCCCAATATGTTTTGTAAAATGATCCATTTTTATGCATTGGTCACTGATACTCCCTTTATTAGATAGTAGGATTTTGTATATGCTTGGATCTATTTCAGGGTTAACTATTGTCAACCACTGATTTGTTCAGTTAGGAGTCATGTCTTCCTATTAATTATAGATTTCAAAATCTTCAAACATACACTCTGAGAATTAATTTTAGGCCAGGCACAGTGGCTCACGCCTGTAATCATAGCACTTTGGGAGACCGAGGTGGGTGGATTGCTTGAGCTCAGAGTTCGAGACCAGCCTGGCCAACATAGCAAAACCCCATCTCTACTAAAAATACAAAAATTATCTGGGCAGGGTGATGCCTACCTATAATCCCAGCTACTTGGGAGGCTGAGCCACAAGAATAGCTTGAGCCTGGGAGATGGAAGTTGCAGTGAGCCAAGATTGTGCCACTGCACGCCAGCCTGGGTGACAGAGCAAGGCTCTGTCTCAAAAAACAAAAAACAAAATAAAACAAAGAATTAATTTTAGAAGCAAAATAAAAATCTAATTAATTTGCTATTGTTTATTCCCATTGCTAAAAAAGATCAGTGACATCTACGAAGTAGAGTAGTAGTTCATTGTCCATCTATTAGAGCCACTTTGTATATTTACGGCTGTGAGAAAATGTGTCTCAAGAGGTTAAATTCTGTACACCTGCCTTTACTCTGACCCTGTTATTTTTGCAACTCAGTATTTAACAAAATAATCACTCTAATATGACTACCACTGTCACATTCATTGTATATGAATGTAAATTGGTGGGAGACACAAAATTAGAATCACAGCTGCCGGAGTCCCAAAGGTATCAAACCTGTGTGTGTTCTTAATTAGCCATGGAAGTTCAATCTGTCATGTTTCTGCAGATAAGTGGTTTCTGAGTCAATAATGGGGAAAGAATATTCCTACCTTTGTCTCTTCAGATAGTTCTACTTATACACTTAGCCTTTTTTTTTTCTTTTTCTAAAGAGATGTGGCCTAGTTTTTGTTGCTTCATTGCTTTTCTTTTATAAAAATTTCCTTTTTTTCCATTTTATGAAAAGTAAAGTAAAAGCTATTTGTTTAAATAACTTGGACAAAGCATTTTTTTCCTTGAGGTAATTACTGTATGGTTTAGTTTTACTCAGCAGTACTATTTTTTTAATTGCTTTTGCTTTATTTACAGCAGTACTAATTACTACACTTCTGCTGCAGAAGATTTTATGCCCCTAATAGTGTACCACCCAGAATTTGAGACAAAATTAGAGAAACCACCTTTAAGATAGAAACTAGTTAAAGTTAAACATTGCATTTGTTTGTAGGTGTTAACAAATTTTTGTTTCTGAGCTAGTGTAGGAGCAGATTATCTTTTTTTTAGGGGGGAGGAGAGGGACGGAGTCTTGCTCTGTCTCCAGGCCGGAGTGCAGTGGTGCAGTCTCGGCTCACTGCAACCTCCGTCTCCTAGGTTCAAGCGATTCTTCTGCCTCAGCCTCCCGAGTAGCTGGGACCACAGGCGCGTGCCACCACGCCCAGCTAATTTTTTT